>JAHTLZ010003399.1:2005738-2032413 GCA_023846285.1 Phrynocephalus versicolor
TTATTATTATTATTATTATTATTATTATTATTATTATTATTATTATTAACTACAAGGTTATTCTGGTCTATAAACCCATTAGGATACAATCTACCCAGTGCTAACAACTTTCAAATCTCACTTATTTTGACTTGAAGATGTTAGTGCCTTCCGTATTTCCTGTTCAGTCAGTTACACTTCAAAGTGCTTAACTTGTTCTGTGTTTCCTCACAGTCCTATATTTATCACTGCATTTTTAGAAATCATCCAGTTTTTACAGACGATTTTTGCAGTAACCATTGAAAGAAATGCTTTATATGTAATAACAACAATTGAACTTTCAAATATTCTGAGTTTTCCATCAAAAAGTATTTTGAGAAAGTATGCGTGTACTTAGATTAAGATCAATAAGCTTCATGACAATTATGTTTTGGGCCTTCTTAAATATGATCGAGATGTATCATTTAGAACTTGGGTATGTTCCTTTATTACTTGTGAGAAGTTTTCAATTTTAATTGTAGAATATTTTATACAATTTTTTTCTGGCTCACCATGTTGCAGGGATCTTTTCTACACTAATATGTCTGCTTAGGGACCTCCTTGTGTTTTTATAAGGCATTTATAGGTTTTACAGGTGATTCAGGGGAGTATTTCTAGGATTTCTTTTCAGTTGCCATTTGTGTCCTTTTTGTCTACTGAGAACAGAGTGTACCAGTGCTTCCCTTGTGTAGTAGAAAGAAAGATCAGTAATAGCAGCTGACTTTTGAATGGGTCATAGGGATGGCTGAACGCCACCCTCTTAAGTTTGCAGAGTCATCAAGGTTTTGTGACTGTATCCTTCTAGAGATTTTATGGGTGCTTTTAAATGTATGCTACGTAGGCCAGTGGTTCACAACCTGTGGGTCCCAGATGTTCCTGGACTGCAACTCCCAGAAATCCTGACCTGCTCAGCTAGTGATGAAGATTTCTGGAAGTTGCAGTCTAGGAACATCTGGGGACCCACAAGTTGAGAACCGCTGGTGTAGGCAGTCCCACTCTACACAAGCTGTAATGAAAACCATGCATTTGTGATTTCTTTTGATTTTTAAAACTGTGAGGCCTGAATCTGTATAATTCCAGTCATTAATCAAGTTCCCAACCCAGGTCATAGTTGGGGGATGGTGCTTCAGCTGGAATACCTTTAACCAGTACCATGAAAACAGATCTTGGGCTCTTCACATAACTCAAATGTATTTCCTAAGACCTAGGAAAGGGGTTAGCCTCAAATTACTGATTATAGATGTAATTGGTTATGGTCTATGACAGTGTTGGCAAACCTATGGCACAGATGCCAAAGGTGGCACTCAGAACCTTTCTGTGGGCACCTGACATCGACCCTTCACAGCCACCTGTATTCAGGTTAAATGGCTGTATTGGCACTTTGTGGGAAAATTAGTGGGTTTCAAATTGCAGTTTGGGCACTTGGTCTCTAAAAGGTTCACCATCACTGACCTGTGATATGTGAGAATCTTCTCCAGCTCAGGAGATTTCAACAGCTTTGCCCATAGACCAGATTTCTCTGACTACTATTTCATTGATTTCCTCAGAGCAAGGAATGAATGCTGTTTAGCTATCTCTTCTCTGGTTTTTCTGTCACCATTGACTTCTAGGATTGTTCTGTTTGAAGGACTATTTCTCAGTTTCTCTTTTGTTGAACTTCTGCCTAAGCTTCCTAGTAGCGGTTTCTGGAGCCTGAAGCTTCACTACAACCTCCTAGTCCAGCTCTCAGCTAGTTAATTCCAGATTTCAAATCTCCCAGTAAAGATTTATTTCTGCAATAGTTTGATATACTACAAACTAATTAGCCAAGTTTTCTTAGGTCAGTATAAAAACATTGCAACTACAGTGGTACCTTGTATAAAGCAATTAATTCGTTCCAAATGAAATTATGTTAAGCAAATTTTCCTTTTTACAAATTTCCCATACGAATACATTGAAAATGGAGTGATCCCATTTTTATGTTGTACGGATTCACCCCATAAGCGATTATGTTAAGCAAATTTCCCCTATCCGGAATTTTTTATGTTGTACAGATTTTATGTTATACAAACAGTCTCTCTTGCTGGCTTTGATTTTCCCAATAAGAAACTTCTCTTTCAAAACAACCACAGCACAGCACATGTAGGCTTCCAGATTTAGATCTGGATCATCTATGTCTATACTACCTCTCTACATATGCACTGACAAATTCATACTACTGTACATTCAGTACATGCTCATGCGTGCAAAACATATCAACAAATATAAATATAATGCTGCTTCACAATGTCTGATGAAACTGCCTACAACCCTCCCCTTTCTGTGTCTTCTTTTTCGATGGTAACCACATGGTGGTGGTGGTGGGGGGGGGGAGTTGAAACTACCACCAGCTGGTGACCCATTCACTGCAATACTCTTCTTTGAGAATGACTTCTTCTGGGAAGGAGTTTTATTAAATGAGCCTCCCACTGGCTGCAAATGATGTTCAACACATTTCTTCTGTGGAATTACAGAGTTCCTAGTGCAGCTAATGATGCTGCAAGGACAAGGACACTGTTTGCATAATTGGTTGCCATTAGCTATGTTCTCACTGAGCAATCCCTGATAAGCTTCCAAGATTCCCCAGGGTTCAGTGAAGCACTGTCAGAAAAACACTAGTGTAGTTTTCATATATGATATGAATAATTTTTTTACACAATTTACTCCTTTAGCTTAATCTTCTGGACAAAAGAAGCTAGGTTCAGGGTTCAGATTGAAACTGTATTTGATAGATCAAGATGAACCATCCAGAAAAATTATTGTTAACTGCTGCCAGGGTCCTGAGGAGCCAGAATAGTGTGTGACAAAAGCCTAACATGATGATTGTTCGTTCTTAATCAAGATGCCACCCATGGCATCCTCTCCTAAAAAGCTCATCTCTGTGCTTAAATAATGAGGGAAGATTGCCATTTAAGTTGAAGTTTTCCATTTGAGTTGATTGATTCTTCCATCCCCACCACTGAGGTGCAGTGTATGAAGGAAAGTTATTTAATTGCGGAAATAGCTAAAGTTATTAGAAATGGCAAAAATACTTAACTTACTTTCTTTCTTTTTGCATGGCTGTTTCAAATGGTCACTGCCACTTATGCAGTATGATGGATGGTTCTCATTTTGTTTGCTGGTTTCCAGGATTGTTTTTGAATCAACAATCCAGTTTGAATATTGTTAGATAAGCAGCTGTGCTGTGCTCTAGCAGTTCCATTCTTTATTTGTTAAAGTTTTAAAGGATTTTTTTAAAAGAAATCTTTTACTTATTGGAAAAAGATAAATATAGAATTAATAATAGTGCGCATGGCTTAGCAACCTTGCTTTTGCAAAAGGAGAGATGATAGCTAGTAAGGATTGTATTCTTTATCATCTCTTTTATTTTAAATTCAGTCACCTGCAGATCGATGTAAGAAAATCCATGCTGGAGATGAAGTGATTCAAGTTAACCAGCAAACTGTGGTATGTATAACTGAATTCTGTATCACTTGAAGATGAAGGCACATTAGCTTATCTGCAGCATATGTTCAAATGTTTTATGTTTCATCGTTTTATTTGTCTTTGCATGAGAAATCTCTACAATACTTTGTTATTTTTGTGTATAAAGAAAGAACTAATAGCATGAAAGGAAACTACAAGATGAACACATATATCTTATATTCAACTGGTGTGCAGATTTGTGCCTGGGAAAATCTTGGAAATCCAGACTGGAAACTCAAATCTGCCCATCTCTAATACAGTGGTACCTCGATTTATGAATTTAATCCGTTCCGAATGCATGCTCTTAATTCGAACTACTCTTAAATCAGGGTATCTATCTAAAAAATTGAAAAAAAAGTTTAAAAAATCAAAAAAATTGAAAAAATATTTGTAAGTCGCGCAGACCACCATATCTAAAATTTGTAAGGTGGCAGTTAAAATGCCAACAGTTTTCCGCTCTTAAGTCGGGGTACCACTGTATATTCTGATAATGAAAGATAGTTGAATGTGTACCCAAGTTCACTAAATTAGTTGCATTAATGAAGCTACCAAAAATCACCAATAGATTTTTTTTTTTGGGGGGGGGAGATGTTTTCTGTAAAAGCCACAATGACTTGAGAAGAACCTGTGGGCTTTTAGGGCATGTCAAATTGCCGATTGGTGAATAAGAGAGGATGGAAGAAATCTATGGAAAAGAATGAACATTAGGATAAGAGAAGGACCCTTCTGAGGCCTTCCCAGTTAAGAAAAGTATTGCTGGTAAATATACTTTTCTTAAATGGAAAGGCCTGAGCAAAGTAATTGAGTGGGAGATGAAGATAGTGAGATTTTTAAAAATATTCCTGTTTTCTACTGAAAGAAAGAAAGAAAGATTTCCCTTTTCATTTTACAGCAGCATGCTTGGTCTTGCCGTGCTTCTGGCTGAGGTGGCAGCCACCCTTAAATTTAAGCTCTCCAGAATTATGTATCTCACCAAGGTGTATTTTTCTTTTTCTGCCTTTGTGCTTACTCTCTTCTTGCAAACCTTTGATGAGGGTGTAAGGTTCCTTACCCTGCAACATTGTGCTACAGGTTCTGCTTTCTAAGTTACTGCCATTACAGGTGAGAAGTGTCCCTGCAGGAAAAGTGGGGAAATTAGGCATTGTTCACTTACAAACTATATCTTTCATAACCAAAACAGTGTTGTGGATCAGTGGTAATCTACAACACAGCATTAGGTCACCTAGCGAATGCTAGATTACTATAACATACAAGTACTACCCCACTGCCTTAGGAATGTGGCTTTATAGATATGTGCCCAACATATTGGAAGTGAAGTCACACAGAAGGAATTGTCAGCAATGGGGAAAGTTAGCCTTTTCTAGACTAAAAGTTCCAGAATAATAGTCTCATGGTGGCTGAGTTTTTGGAGTTGTAGTAAAAATAAAAGCTACCCCTCCCATCTTGTTGCCTATGGGAACTGTGCATTTCAAAATAAGAAAGGGCCTGCAATGCAAGTCTACATTTGCTTTCTTCTTCTAGTGGGATTTCATTATGCAGTCTAGTTGAGAAGTGTCAGAGTAAATAAAATGAAGAACTGGTGATGCAAAAACTTTGATTAGGAGGTAAAATGGATGTTGGGGCTGTTAACCTATACTTCAACCTTCTGTGCGGAAAAGGCAATTATGCTTGTGTGTGAGGAAAACAACACTCAAGATGCCGAAACAGGGTATCAGATATATGCTTGTGGTGAAATGAAATTTCCCAGTTTAACTGATTTTTAGTATGAAAGTGTGTTTCGTGCAGCCACCTGGCAGGGTTAGCTAGTGCTGAAGGAAAATTGATATGGACAGTTTTCATCTTGGTAGCCCCTTTAATCTCTGTAAAAACAATCTCTGTAAAAACCTAGTCTCAGAGAGCAAGGTTGAGTAAGAGACACATGATTGCTGGGGTTAGCTGTGAGAAACGAATCCCCAGCAGTTACATGAGGAATACATGTAAACACAGAATAAATTTATTTATTTATTTATTTATTTATTTATTTATTTATTTATTTATTTATTTATACAGCTTATATACCGCCCGTCTTCCTGGAAGGAACTCCGGGCGGTTTACAATGAATGTACAAAACAACAAATTATAAAACAGCAACTAAAATAAATAGTAACTAACTAAACTAAAAAACTAGAAAAAGAAAAGAAATTACAGACAAAACAGCAGCAGCGGATAGCGGGACTAAGAAAAAAAAAACCTCTGTTCGGGTCACCCAAACGCCTCCCGGAAGAGAAGGGTTTTCAGCTCCTTCCGGAAGGCAGGCAGGGACTCTGCTAGGCGCACTTCTGCTGGAAGATGATTCCATAGGGTCGGGCCAGCCACAGAGAAGGCTCGGGTACGGGTGGAGGTTCTCCGAGCCTCCCTGGGCATGGCCACACGCAGCATGTGCGCCCACGACGACCTAGTCGGACGGGCCGAAGTTGATCACTGGTCGATCCGCTCCGTCAGGTAGCCAGGTCCTAGGCCATGGAGGGTTTTGTAGACCAAAACCAGGACCTTGAATCTAATTCGGGCTGCAACGGGTAACCAATGCAGACGAGCCAGGACTGGGGTGATGTGCTCAAATTGACGCACACCCGCCACCAGTCTGGCCGCTGCATTTTGGACCCGCTGCAGGCGCCGAATGAGAGTCAAGGGCAACCCCATGTAGAGCGCGTTGCAGTAGTCCAGTCTCGAGATCACCAACGCCTGGACCACTGTTCTGAGGGAGTCCTCATCCAGGTACGGATGAATCTGGGCGATTCGACGAAGGTGGAAAAAGGCAGCCCTGGACACGGCGGACACCTGGGCTTCCAGAGTGAGCGCCGAGTCCAGGACTACGCCCAGATTCCAGACACAGTCCGATGGCCTGAGGGTATTACCCTCCAAGGTGGGATACGGGCCACCGTAGCTGGATGAGGGAGCCCCAAAGAACATAACCTCGGTCTTATCGGGGTTGAGTTTGAGCCTGTTAGCCCTGGTCCATTCCATGACCGTGCCCAGGCACTGATCGAGGGTCCGGACAGCCTCATCTGCAGCGGTAGAAAAGGAGACATAGAGCTGCGTGTCATCGGCATACTGATGACAGCAGACTCCATGTCCCCTAATGACCTCAACCAGCGGCCTGATGTAAATGTTAAACAGCATGGGAGAGAGAGACGACCCCTGTGGAACCCCACAAGGGAGTATCCAAGGGGCCGACAACTCGCCCCCATGCTGAACCTGCTGGGGACGGTCTCCGAGGAAGGACCGGAACCAGCTGTGAACAGTGCCTCCGATCCCAACCCCAGAGAGCTGATCCAGCAGGATACCGTGGTCGACGGTATCAAAGGCCGCTGACAAATCCAGGAGGACCAACAGGGAGGAGCACCCCCTGTCGGCCCTCCCGATATTCTTTATGTACAGAGCTGAGGAACAGAGATTATACTGGAAAAATAAAGTGTAATAATAGAAGATTGACTCTCAGAGAAAATATTTATTATTTATTTTGGAGTGTTTTTACCCTGCCTTTCTTCTTGGAAAAGGACCCAAGGTGGTTTACAGTAATGAGGGATAATATACAGTCCAGTACAATTAAGACATGTTCAAGTATTGAGAACAGGGAATTGAGGAACATTCTAGAGCATTAAATGACCACATTACATTAAAGCTACAAGAGAATGCAAGCAGTTAAAAAGAGAGTCAAATTCCATGTAAAAGTTATGAGTGATGGAAAATAACATTGAAAACATAGTGTCAATGCAATCACAGAAGGTTATAATGGTTATAAACACAAAGTCTATGTGATCATGTAGATTCATATAAAATACACAAATAGGCAGTCCATCACTCAGGGAAAGCTTGCCTGAAGAGAAAGGTCTTTGCCTGTTTCTGGAAAGACAGCAGAGAGACAACAGACCTCGCCTCTAGTGGGAGGGAGTTCCAAAGTCTGGGTGCAGCAGCCGAGAAGACCCTTTCATGTGATCCCACAAGATGTACCTTGTGAGGGTGGCGGGATGGAGAGAAGGGCGTCTCCTGATGACCTTAACACCCAAGCTGGTTCATACTGTAAGATTCGATCTTTGAAGTAGCTAGGACCCAGGTTGTACAGTGCTTTGTAGTGTAAAGTCAGCACTTTGAATTATGCTCAATAGCTGATTGGTAGCCAGTGGAGCTGCATTAATAGGGCTATAATGTGATCTCTGTACACTGCCCCAGTTAGCAATCTGGCTGCTGCATTTTGGACCCGTTGGAGTTTCCTGAGACTTTTCATTGGTAGCCCCACATAGAGTGCATTACAGTAGTCTATCCTGGACATCACTAGGGCATGTGTCACTGTGGCCAGAACTGATTTCTCCAGAAATGGGTGTAACTTGCATAGTAGCCTTAATTATGCAAATGCGCTCCTGGCCACAGTTGTGATCTGGGCATCTAGGCTCAAGGATGAGTCCAAGAGCACCCCCAAGCTGCGCACTTCTTTTTTCAATTGAATGGTGACCCCATCCAGTACAGGTTGCATCCCTGTCCCTTGTTCTCCCTTTTGACTGACCTACTCCATCTTAGGCTATTCCTAATTTTAGTGTTTGTGGTAATGAGAAACAAATTATTTGGATTTGGAGTTTTACTCCCCACTCTTAAGATGTTTTTCCAGTTACACAGTGATGGGAGAACTTGAACATTTGGTAGCTAGGGATAACATTGATATCATAGCCATAACAGAAACCTGGTGGAATGCAGAAAACCAGTGGGATACCTCAGTCCCAGGCTATAAATGCTATAGAAGGGATAGAGAGGGGCGGGTTGGAGGGGGAGTGGCCATCTATGTCAAAGAAGGAGCAAAATCCAGCAGAATGGAGATTGACTGTGGGCCTGACTCTACCATAGAATCACTGTGGGTTAAACTACCAGGTCTAAGGAGCTATGTGATAGTGAGGATATGCTATCGTCCACCAGATCAAAAACTTGGGGGGGCATGAAATAAGGAGAAAATAATGGAGGTGTCTAAGAGGGACAGGATAGTAATCACAGGGGACTTCAATTATCCCCACATTGACTGGGCCATCGTGAGCTCGGGGCAAGAAAGAGAAACCAGGTTTCTCGACATGCTGAATGACTGTGCCTTAGAGCAACTTGTCATGGAGCCCACCCGAGAACAGGCAACTCTGGATCTAATACTGTGTGATACTCAGGACCTGGTCAGGGATGTGAATTTCAATGAGCCTCTGGGGAACAGTGACCATGCTGCAATCTCCTTTGCCATGCATGTCAGGGGAAGAGTGTCAAGCAAATCAGACACAAAAACCCTTGATTTCTGAAGGGCGGACTTCCCTCAGATGAGGAAAGTGGTTAGAAAGAAATTGAAAGGGAGGTAAAAAGAATCCAATCTCTTCAGAATGCATGGAGCCTGTTTAAAACAACAGTAGTAGAGGTCTAGCACAAGTGCATACCACAAAGAAAGAAGAGCTTGTCTAGGTCCAGGAGGGCGCCGGCATGGTTAACGAGTGGAGTTAGAGAGTCTCTAAAGCGTAAGGAGAGGTCTTTCTGTAAATGGAAATCCTCCCCAAATGAGGAAAATAAAAAGGAACACAAACAGCTGACACAAATGACACATCATGGGACTTTTGCCATTTGCGAACTCAACTGTTTTCGCTAGACAAAAAGATCTATACGGATCCCTACTGTGATATACAGTACCATAATGTTTGCACAAACCGGGTCTCAATTAAAAGTCTGGACCATAGGAATAGTATAGAAATCTACAGTGAATAAGTGTAACACAACTGGTTTATCTAGCTCAGTCTCATTTACACTAGCCTTCAGGTTCCGGTTATGAATAGTGGACCCTACAATATAGAGAACCCCAGGTTGGAGATCACTGGTTTGCAGAGACTCTACAGAGTGTAAAATGAGACCGTCCCAGCGATGTTATTCTGATAATTATCAAAATTGCAGCAAGTGAAGAGGGAAGTATTAATCTTTACCTTCCTGTGATTGTGATGAAGGGTCCTCTTTTGAAGCTGTTGCACGTGCTGAGAATGAAACCTCTCAATGGGAGGCAAAATCACCATGGCTTTCATTATTGCAACTACTACTATCATCACTGTTTATCTTTCCCCAGTCCATGAGGGTACCCTAATGATCCATAAGCACAGGAAGGTCAAAATATGCTCTGAAAAGAGATGCAGTTTAAAAAACAGGTTTGAAACATTATCATTCTTTTAAAAACCAGAGCATTTCACAACATGTCCCCGAGCAACCGGGGGAACACTGGTCCACTTGGTTGGTCTTCATAAAAACCTACTGCATTTGCACCATTCAGTGCCCACCATCCCATATTTTTCGATTTTTTCTTACTGACTATCTAGTTTTGTTCGGTATTGCCCCAGCACCTGAAGTAATCAAGTTGTACAGGTATTCAAATACTATATTGCAGAATGCAGTTTCTTCAGCAGCTAGTCCCACCCCTAATATCCTCTTCTCTGTGTGAGCAAGGGGAAATATTAAAGAGCGGGTTTCCAGCTCTCATATGGAGTCTGCTCATGAACAGGATCTTCTCCTCATCAGACTTATCAGAATAGTCACACAGACTCCCTTGCAAAGTATGTTAGAGAACCTGTATTTTGCAATACCTGAATGGGGCTGTAGTTGATACCAGCAGTGACTAGGAGTCTACCACGTTGACATTAATAGATCTTATGCAGCCAGTGTCATGGAGGGATTGTGGGAACAGGAAAACCTTTGGGATTTTTAATATTTGCAGCTCTGCTCTCAGATTAAGTCAGCGAGTAAGAATCAGGGAAGGGAAAGATTCCCTGTATACTAAAACCCATTAACAAATTCACCAATGGATTTTATTGAATACCAACAAAAATTGAGTATCTTACAAAATCTTGTCTAGATACTATGTGTCTAAACATTTCAGGGCAGACATCAGGGTGAGAAGTGTCATTACATTAAAATCATTACTGCATGCTGGCTGTGGGATTCTTTGATATAAAGGTGCAAAGTTCAGCTAGAACAAGCACAGTGATATCCCTTCAGGGGAGCAGTTGTTAGCAAAGCAAACTCTCTGTAGTCCATGTGACACTTCTCACGTGAATATGTGAAAGCTGATAGCTACTATCATATTTTTTCTCTACAATTCATGCTTTGTTTTCCAATGTGGAAGACAAGGCTACTTGTTGGTGAGAGAGAAATTATTCGCATCATTTAGATCAAACAGCTGACAACACTGTGGGTGTATGAAAGAGATTTTCTTATTGAAAGAGTTTCTTATTGGAAGATACAAATGCAAGAGTAGGCTATAGGCAAGACTTTTATAGGCCACTAATAAAAAATAAAAAATCATTGCAAACTTCCATGGGCAATACTCATTTCTTCAAAGCAAGTACCAAAGTCCAAATATGTCTGTGAAGATTCTCAGTCATCCAGGTGAGGTTACCTGGAAGTTGAGTCATGGCAACTGGACTTGTTTTCTTGTCCACCTAAGGAACATATTCAGCCCTAGCCACTAACTTTCCCCAGACTGAACAAGCTGCTTGGGTGAGTAGTGAAACGTTTCAGTCTAACAAGAAAAGAAGTCCGTTTGCCATGACTCAACTTCCAGACAAAAGTTCAAATGTGTCAAAATATGTGGCTTGCTGGAAATTATTTTTAGATGTAAAGTTCTTGACAAGATGATTTTTCACCAGGCATGGTTGTCTTAGATGAGGCAGGAGGTTGCAAAATTGTATCTGAAGTTTGAGTTTCACACCCCAGTCCTTCAAACAAAATGACATAGTTCATTCACACCCACCCACACCTCCTCTCCATTTGGCTCTTCCTTGAAACATAGAAATTTCTGATGTGGGGGAGTTAATGCAGAAAACCCACATGCTCCATGGTTTTTCTGCATCAATGAGAGTTTTTCATTGAAACATTTTCCTACCATCCTGTACTGACTTGTGTTGGATGTGTTGACTTTGATTGCCCATTTGGAAGAATGAGATTGAGTTTCCTTTCCTGTTGGTATTTTGGATAGAATCTCGAGGCTGAATATCTTTTAAGAGTGCTGAGATGAGGAGTATTTGTCTATTCATCCTGTATTTATTCTGAGGCCAGATTATTTGAATCAAGTGTCCTTTCTCCATACTTATCATTACTAAAACCCTTCTTGTGTGTTATAGATATATCACACAAGGCTAGACATGTCAGGTGCAATCTTACTTGAGTTGTACTATGGTGTAGGAGTACCGTGACTGAGTAGAGAATCAATGAGGATTTTGTACCCTGTCATCATGGTATGGACAATGCAGAAGGAACTGGGTATTTTGGTTTGCATCATCTCTGTTCTAAAAGTAACTTTATAATGACACAGGCATGGGAGCCAAGATTTGGACTAAATATGATTCTCATGTGGAACATGTTCTATACCTCCTCTGTTCAGCATCTCTGCCAGTAGAATTATGTTGGTGATGCAACTGCCTATAACTCTTAATTTCAATATCTCTGGCATTCTACTCTCATGATGTCTCAGTTGGTGACAGTATTTAAACAAATCTCTAAGGCTCACTGACTAGTGTACTTGCTTAAAAGTATCAATGATTGCTTTCAATAAATTATTTCTGTTTTTATGTGTAGAAGTAATAGCAAAGCATAGGTTAGAAATTTCTTACTTCTCAATACACCCTATCCACTCCGCCCTCTACTTTTTCCTTTCTTGTGAGTGTTTCTCCCCACTCCCAAATCTTATTTAGTATTTCCATCTTTATTTAGGAGCCTGCAGAGGAAATCAGAATGGGGTGCTGCCCAGAGGCCTTTGGAGAAATAAATCTCCCGAGTCTGCCTCAGGTTATCTCTCCTGTTAGGAATGTTGTGACACATACTGGCTGGAGGTTACAAACAGGATTTTGACTAAATAAAAAGTGATTTAATCTGAAGGAAGACAAAACAGAACAAAAACCCAGAATGTTGAGATGTAAATTTCCAATTCAGACTTGAGATCAATCTCAAACTTGATGAATAGTCTTGTGTTAGCCATTATGCCAGTGATCAATGGTCATATCGTATCTCAAGATTCCCCCAAATCCCCCAGTGCATCATTGCATAAAGAATATTTTCAGACTATCGCTGACTAGACTCTCTAATGGCTGTGCCATGCTGGGAGCTGCTACTGACAAGGTTGTCCCTCAGTTTCCAGGGAGATTTTTCTAGGAGGTGATAATAAGTATTTTGTGGAGGAATAACTAATTTTAAGATGGAGAAAACCTGTGAATACCAGGTACTAGTAGTCTGATAAAAAAATCCTGTGCAATTATCAGTATGGATACAGGGGTTGGTGTTTTCTTTTTCTTCCTCTCTTTTATGGACTTTAAATTATTTTTGTATCTTTTAATCAAAAATTGAGTTGATAATAATAATGTGCTATCAATTTAATTGAATTTATGATGGGCCTATGCAGAGTTTGCTGGGTATATAGTGTACAATGGTACCTTGTATAAAGGAATTAATTTGTTCCAAATGAAATTCTGTGTGAAGCAAATTTTCCTTTGTACAAATTTCCCATAGAAATGCATTGAAAATGAATTAATCCCTAATGGCAACCGTTTTTCTGTTGTATGATACTGTTAAACAATTTTTCCCTATCTCCGGAATTTTTCCTTTAAGCCGATTTTCTGTTAAACAAACCACTTGTTATACGAGGTCCACTGTACTTGGAAGTGGTGTGCCTTTCCCTTCTTCTGGAGGGCACTCAGGGATTGTGTAGCTTTCCCAAGACTGCACAAGCTGAATTCTTTTTTCTAGGAAGCACAAAAGGGTACTTTTATGGCCCATTTTTTGGGGGGGGGGTTTAAGGAATATCTTTATTGGATAATTGAAAAATCACAATTTTGTTTTAACTTGCATATGTTAGTGATCTGGTAAATTACCCAGCCTTGGATTTTGTTGCTATGAGTGGATCACACTGCCATTATTTGTATGTTAGAGTCCAAAATTTCAAAAAGCTTGTGTCTGAAAACAATTTTTATTACATTGATCAAACTACACTCAACTTAGAGTTATAGCTTATAAGAGTTTAAACTGTGACAGGAGTAGCAGGAGTTGGAGTCAATTCAGTTAACTAGCTGTGAGTTAACTAGCCAATCATTCTTTTTATGTTCTAGTAACCTTAGATTTTTTTGATAACCTGTTATCATACTTGAATCAATACATACTCTTATTACACAAGTACTCCATGCATCTTTTCCTATAGATTAAAGTCTATTAAAAGTTGTTTCAAATATGATAAGAAGGCTTATGAATACTCATTTTTGTAGATGCAGATACTCAGCCAAATGCCCAGCTGTCAGGAGGTTCTTAATATATAATCTTGATGGTTGGAAGGGAGTGATCCATCACAACTAGTCCTATAATACTGTAAACCCCCAATGCAAAATTCAGGGTTGCAGGCATACTATGTTGGTTGTGTGTATTTACACACCGTCAGTGTGAACATCCTACCTCTGTGTGTACTGATGCTCTAAATTATATTCAAGCTTCTCATGGTTGTAGTTCAGGCTATAATAGACCAAATGCTCTTGAGTATACCACAGATATTTTAACTGCAACAGATTGACATGGCTACTTCTTTGGAATTAGTTCCAATTGAAATCAGTGGAAATTAGGCCATGGCTAACTTCTCCCATTGATTTAAACTACTGTACCAACAGTTTATTCCATATTCCATTAAAATCATTAGACTTTCTCAAGCCTTTCCTAATTTTAATTTCACAAGTCAATTTATCATTAATAGCCAGCCCTCCCCAGCTTGCAGCAGACTTGTGCACCCTATCCTCAAGGCCCTCATGATGATTCCATCATGCCAGGAGACATCAGGCATATTATGGCTCAGTGACTGTTCACTGAGCCTTCAGCCCTCCGTAGTTCATGGGAAACTTCTCAATTCATGCCCATGCGTGTTCGCGCATCTCACCTTTCCATCCAGGGAGGGTCAATGCAGTCCTGGCACTGGACAGGTCAGCAGCAGAACCATCCTTTTTGCCTGTCTCTGAATATCAAGTCAGCATTTGTGTATATCCCATTTATTCAACAGGTCTACAATAGTTGGTACTTGCAACTGGATATAGGAATTTGTGATTATGCTTTCCAAACAGCCTTCTCCAAGCCAATTTTGAAACGTGGGAGTTTTCATAGCATTTTGTGATGAATTATATCATTATGCTTTTCTCAGTTCAGCCCTCTAAAGAGTACAAATTGTTCTGAACATGCAGAAGCCACTCAAAGGAACCTTATAGAGACCAGAATCTAAATAGGCACTTAAGTTCTCCAAAAGGGAATTGTCCTGATTTATTAGAGAGTTCACTTTGACCATGATAATTTTAATTCTATATATATATAATGAAATAATAATAATGAAAGAGATCTCTGCAGAAGCTGGATATATATAAAATATCCAGCTTCTGCAGAGACCCTCTTTCATTATTAGAGCCTTGAGTGGAGCACCTAATCCTGACCCATATGGATTTTTCTGACAGGCAATTTATAGAATGAAGACTGTGTTCCTGAGTAGTTACTGAAAAGTAAAAGATACATTTGGACATTTTTATTACAATTATAAAACTACAATACAAAACGTAAAACAACAATATACAGTGAAGGGGGAAAAACATTGAACAAAACTCAAGCAAATAGGACAAACAACAACAACAACCCCATGCAACCCCCACACACCCCACTCGGGACTTAAACAAAATTACAACTCTTATGGTATTGACCAGCCCATTTCCCTCCAGAAATACATTGACTCTTCTCTGGGTGTATACCTTTTACCTTTTTGAAATACACATACCAACAGTTTATCCCATATTCCATTAAAATCATTAGACTTTCCCAAGCCTTTCCTAATTTTAATTTCACAAGTCAATTTATCATTAATAGCCAGATTCCATAAAGCCTTATACCATTCCTCCAATGTTATTTGGTATACTTGACAAAAATCAACTATGCCATCATTATCATTATAATTACCAGTTCCACCTCTCTTTCTTCAATTGTACATCCACAGCCATATTTAACAATACCAATTGTGGGGCCACTTGAATCTTTTTCCCCAATACTTGTTGTATTTCATTAAAAACAAAAGTCCATTCCGTTTTCCTTATCGCACACTCCCACCACATCTGTAAATGTGTCCCTTTTACTTTTTTACATCTCCATCATACTGGAGATATTTCTTTATTTATTATATTTAACTTCACAGATGTTATAGACCATCTCCAATATACTTTATAACAGTTTTCTTTTACTCTCACTGACATATTGTTTACTATTCTTTTAATCCACATTTCCCCCATTCTTCCTCTTTTATTTCTTTATTAATATCTTCTTGCCATATATCTTTTAGCTTGTTATTTTATATTCCTCCTGAATTAATAACTTGTATATCTCACTTACTATACCTTTTCTCTGTTCTTTATTCTCTATCTTATTTCATCTATCTATAATTTCTTCAAACCTAGTCAGTTTTCTACAATCTCCTACTTTAGTTATCCATTCTTTAGTCCAATTTTCCATTTGTATAATATTCAACAAGTAAAAGATATTCTTAAATAAAGAAGTTTAGCATTGTTAAGTACAGACATACAGAAGACTTTGTAGAGAAAACCTTTTCAGTATTATTAAAATAAACTAACATGGTATTAGATAAACTTGACTGATTAGTATGAGCCTTAAGGAAGGTGTTTTCAACTCCCAAGCATTTTTCACAATAATACCTAAGAGGAGAACTTGGACTCTGTGATTCCCTTCACCCTAAACTTCTGTGTCTCTGTCATTCCAGGCTCTGCCTCTTATCAACTGTAACGTGAGTAATGCATCCTGAGTCAGAGGTAACACCCACGTACTTCTTGGCAGAGTCAAACATTTGGGTCAGTAAAGCTTTCAGCAGATGACCTTTTGCTGTGAAAGTCTGTTCACAAAATTGCCTTTTAATGTTGTAATTAACTAAGCTTTGGGTACTCCTTTCAATTTTTAGAATCAAATGGTTTTGATGAAACCTTTAAAGTGAGAGCCTTACTCATATGAAGACTTCAGGGCTTAATGAATAATAAACACTCTAGCTTCTTCAGCTTGCATCATTTAACATTGCTTGTATGGGATATTACTGAAAGAACAGACAAGTATTTAATATTAGATATGCTGATTTTTAAAGTTCTGGAGCCAGTTAAAAACATGGTTCTAAGCATTTTAAAATTACAGTATCTGTTTGACTGCACTACGCATCAATAGATGCCAAAAAAATCTCATTTTCTTAAGTTGTAATCCTGTGCATAATTACATAATAGTAAGTTCCACTGAAATCAGTAAGACTTCTCAGTAGACATGTACAGGATTATGTTGTTAAGTATTATTTCATTGCTTCTGTTATCTAGGTATTCCAGGGTTACATAATAAGCCAAGTATTGTCCCACATATCAAAATGTTCACTCTTAAAATGGCTTGAGTATTATTGTCCATTTTTAGGGGATGGTGGATTGACAATGAATTGGTAAGGATTCATTTTGATGTAGAAAAGATTGACCATAGTTCCCTTGCTAATTGCAGCTGTCTAAAAACTAATCCTGGCATTCTGGACAAAGATACTTGCATATTTTTTTGGGGGGGGGGTTTAAGGGCCTCATTCAGTGTTGTTGATAACATTTTTAAAAAACAAATACTGTTAAAATTCTGCCACATTCTTGATTAGCTCTAGGGTAAGCATGGGGGAATCTGGAAAGAGGCATAGGATAAAGATCAGGTACAAACAAGTGACAGATCCTGGATCTGTAGACTCTGAAGCATTGCAGAAATTCTCAGAGGTTGGATAAAAAATAGAGTTGTATCAGAAACTGAGGATTTAAATATCATTTTAGCCTGTGCTATGGGGAAATTGTTGATATTTGCTGCAGTGTCAGGTTTCTTCAAGGAAGCTTTCAGGCTATTAAATAGGTGTTTCTCCATATGTGACCCTATTCTATGAGCAGTTTATTAGGGAATTAAGGAACCATCTTGGGACGCTAGAAGAAGCATATGTTGTAGTTCTGCAAAATGAAAGTCTAGCTTCTGGTTTTCTTACTTTATCTGTGTCTATATATGGTTCATTTGAGAATATTTCTTCACTGCTGCTGTCTTTGAGATAAATCTAGCCAGTTTCTTGTAACTAAAGTGGTATTTACTGGCGGTATCATAGAGAGATCCCAACATGTAAGTCTCAGGGCAGTGCGGGCAGGCAGCAGCAGGGATCAGATCCCCCAATGCCGCCGGCCTGCGCTGCTGCAAGAAGTCTCAGGGCAGCATGGGTGGTCGCTGTGGGGGATCTGATCGCCCCCCCGGCCCCACCCGATTTGCATCTGCATATCACGAATTTTCAGTCCTTGCGGTTACTGTATTTTCAAAAAAGTAAAATTTGGAGAGCAAATATTACAATATTACATAACAATTGTCCAAGAAAAAAAAGCAAAAGGTAGTTCTTAATTAATAATCTCTAATCAGTCTAGGCATACAGCTATTGTTCTGTTTCATTTTTATAATGATGCATAATTTGTCAAGCATCTAAGTGACTAGGAGGTATGTGAGGTTTTCCAAATATAATTACTGTTATGGCTTTAAAACTAAAGAGACTTACTTCATCAATTAACTAATTAATCTATATCTGGCCTTCCCCTGAGAATTTAGGTTCACAGCTAAAAGAACAGCTTAAAACAACAGAAGATTAAAATTCAGTAAATCACAAAAATTAAAATAAAACTAATTTCAATTGAATTATACAATTTAGTTGAAAATTGTGATAATAGTTTATCTTAAAATAGTGAAAACCACAACATCACTTCAGATCTTACAAATTGGGATATCTTAATTGCAGAAGATATGCCTAAATAAAAAGATGTGCTTGCCTGCCACCAGAAGGAGAGTAAGAAGGGGGCAAACCTTGATTCTCTTAGCACTGAATTCCAGGGGGATATCATCACACTAATACCGCTATCTCACCTGGGGGAACATCTGGATATTGTGAAAGTCCGCCTTTTCTTCTTTCTTGGTCACGTGACTGAAGATGTGGGATCTCTATTCCCATGTACAAGGATTTTTTTTTAAAAAGCACAGACCAGCCCCAGGGCCAGCAGGTGGTGCTAGAAAAATAAACAAACAAACAAACAAATAAATAAATAAATAAAACAGTGCTGGCAGCCCAAAGGCCAGCTGATCAGTGCTGGGGGGAGGGGAAATTCATTTCTTTTTTTAAAAAAGCGCTGATGAGCCCCAGGATGAGCTAGTTGGTGCTAGAAAATAAAATAAAATAAAATAAACAGTGTTGACAACCCAAAGGCCAGCTTGTCAGCACTGAGGGGAGGGGAAATAATTTTTTTTAAAGTCCCAATAAGCCCCAGTACGAGCTGGTCTGGGCTGGGGGGGGGCAGAAAACTGGATCATATGAGAACTCCCAAGGACTTCTGGCTCACATTTTTTACCGGAGCAAAAAATTCCCTCCTTCTCTGGTAGGTCTTGGAAAACTCGCTAAAGGGGGTATAACCGGGTTTTTTTTTAAAGCTCGGTAGCCGTGGGGACAAGATTTTTTGAAATGTTTTATCTTGAAATTTAATCAGCATCTTAAAGCACATGTGATAGAGCCCTAAGAGCTCCTAGAAAGAATTTTACTGTAGAACATTCTTTCTTCCACAAAGAATGGAAAACAAAACAAAAATCAACGAGTAAGGTGCTAAACCAAAGAAGGACAAATCAGCTGGGAATGTCATGAAAGAGCTCAGCTTTCTTATCTTTTGAGAGAAGTACTTGGTAGAGCAGAATTCAACTACAGAATGTTGCAACAGAAGTCTGAAGGGTCTAAGAAATGGCTGAGAATAGAACATTACCAATGGCTGCTTCGCCCTGCCTTGTGTGGGGCTGGAGTGTCTTTGCCGGCTGGCCGAATGAGGCCTCTGGTTGGCTGCTCAGTCTGCGTAGCCTGTGCAAGGGGAGTGAACCTATTTAAGGGCTGCAATTGGCGGGTAGCGCATATAAAATATTAATAATCTAGGTCCCTTCTTTAATTTCCATCTCCAAGGTGATGGGCAGCCCTCAATTAATAAATTAGATTAGGATTTAGTTAGAGATCAAATTAATAAGAACTCAAACACACGTGAGAGGGCTGCCAATGTTTAAGCAAATCGGACGATGCCCAAAAGACCTTTAAGGCATCCAACCTGCGGCAGCCTAACAGGCCGCAGGAAACTGGCTGGAACGAAGGGACCTAGAAATATATAGTCCTCATCTGAATCTGGCACTACGTCACAGACCCTCCTAAAGTAACAGTTCACTTACGTTTAAGTTGAAGAGTTTATTCCTGTGATTAATAAATTGTGGCCCTTGTTTAACCCAATCCATACGTGTGTTGCCTCTATTTTGGCCTGGACTGGCAATGGAATGCAATTTTAAAATGCTGAAAAATCCCTAAAGAGAGTTTAATGCATGAAATATAATGGAAGTGCAGGGCTTTGGGTCACATTTTAGATATGGCAATGAAAGCATGCTGGCAATGCCTATTAAGAAACCAAACTCAAAATGGGGCAGAATTTCTTGTAATTTTGAACAGGGCTCTTGGCCCTCAACTGGTTACTTGCCCCATACCATTACTAGTATAAGTGCAAAATATTGTTCAAAAGGAGAAGGGGGAGTAGAAAAGCTAAATTTATATATTCAATATATGCCTTATATGTAAACTTCCCTTAGCCTAGGTATAGTATATTTCTGAAAAAAAATTGAATTGCTCATATTTAGTATGGGCGCTCAATGTTCCTTCTTAGTTTCTGCTGGTGCTGAGTGGATGCTATGCCCTGCACATGCAAAGTTCTGGCCCCAGCTGCGGGTGTACTGACTGTGGGTTCATGACAACATAAAGCATTGTGTTCCCTCTAAGCCATATGACCACACAGCCTTAAGTCGCCACACAACTTTGAGGGAACATTGTCACACAGTCTGCTTAAGTCCTCTGAATAATTTTGTAAGTCATCATTATTCCACAGAAATTGTCCCGAAATAAGGGGAACGTGTGTTTTTTCTCAGTATTGTTGTTTGATTTTGTGGTGTGTTAACTGCTCACAATAATGCCTCACACACTAGTGGTCTATTAAATGAATAAATAAATGAAAATTGTACCAAGTGCTGGGGATTGCTTGTTGACTGTTAGCAAGAAAAATATCCAAAGTTGTCTGGGATGGAAATTTTGTTTTATTTGGGACATCATCCTTATTTTATTATTCAATATGTTGTTAAGTTTAGATTCTGTTAGCACACTGGTCACTCTACAATGACAATAATGAATTGCAGATGAAGAATGCATTTTTGTTAAGAGAAGGCATATTTTTCATTATTTTATCATATATCATTGTATTTCATTCCCATTTTTGTATCTTGTTCATAAATTGGTAAATTTGGGAGGGTTGAAGGAATGAGCTTTACATTCTGTTGCTATGTGGATGGCTAAAAATAAAGCATCAATATATTCTGTAGTAATATTAGCAAAGGAAATACAAGTATACACCTTCTAATATCTGTCCTTCGTTTTTGAAAACAATAATCAGATTCACCATTTAGGGAGATAGATAAGGAGTACGTGATTAAAGTTGAGCAGTGGCATCTTAAGGAATATACAGGTGAATACTGTAATACATCTTCCAAGTATTATAGTACTAAGATACTATGAAGTCCTTGTGGAGAGTGATCCTCATCCTAGTCACAATTTCTATGTTCTTTTCTAGTATCCTGGTGTATGCTAGTTATATGTATTGTGTCAGGCTTACAATAACAACTGGGAAAGAAGGATTGAGGGAAAATTCACCGTCCTGCCTTCTTTGCCTCCAGAGCTCCTTTAGTTGTGTGGTAAATAGGTTCTCCTCCTTTCTTCGTCTTCCTGGCAATTGGAATCACAAACTGCTGCATTTATGTCAGATTCTCATTAGGGTGGAAGTACAATGAAGAGCTTGATTTTTAACGAATAAGCTCTCAATAGGATCTTGGAGGGTGAGGAAGCAAAATAGATCCACTCATATAAAGGAGCATTCCATCCATTAAGCATAATCGTGAATAAGATATTGATGAGTGGTAGGCCAATGTCAGTAGGCTTATGTATTTGGAGAAAATAAAAGGAAACACCCAACAATATCCATATTTTTCACTTCATAAGATGCACTGGACCATAAGAGGCACCTGGTTTTTAGAGGTACAGTGGTCCCCCTCCATTTTTGGTTCATATACTATGGTCTCGGTATATCCCTAAGCTGTATGGGCCTATCTGGGGCCTCCTGCACTTACTCCAGGCCTGGTGCTGCCCTGAATGGGGCTCTGATAGTGGGAGGCCCCAGAAATGGTTTCTGGAAAACTGGAAGTGACTTCCGGAAAACCGGAAATTACTTCCAGATTGCCAGAAACCACTTCTGGGGCCTCCAACAGGCCCGGGAAGCCCGTTGGAGCCCCATTCAGGGCAACACCAGGCCTCTGGTAAGTGTAGGAGGCCCCAGATTGGCCACCCAGTCCTGGTCCGACCCAGCATCCACATATCATGGATTTTCCATTATCGCAGGCCGGGTCAAGTCCCTAACCCTTGTGATAGGCAGGGGATTACTATATTTATGTGTGAAAAAAATTACTGTGTCAGTCAGGTGGTCTTTGCAGCGTCTGCGGCATCTGCTGAGTACTTCCACAGTGGCTGGAGGTCTTTGCTGTGACAGCTGCTGAGAGCCTCCAGGGCTTGCAGCTCTCGGTATGTCCCAGGAGCTACTACAGGGAGGCACCTTCCAGACTGGGCTCAGCCTCTGCCTGTGGTGGCTGCTGCTGCTGCAGTGGCTTCTTCTGTTGCTCAGCCCGTTCTGCACCCAGGGCCTCTGCTTCATCTCCCTGCAGAGGGACCCAGCCTCCTCTCACAGCTCCTTCCTCCTCCTCCTCATTGGTTGCAGCCGCTCACTTTGGCAGCCATTTTGCTTCCCAGTTGGTGGGGCCTAGAGGCAGTGAGTGCCAATTCCTCTGCCTTAGCATGCTGCTGCTGCTGCCTCCGCCGCCACCACCCACCTCACTCCTGAGGTGGTGAAGAAACTTGCTAAGGCCCCAAGGTGTGTGTGTGGTCCCACTGTGGTCTGTCACAGTGAGGCGGATGATTCCCCACCCCATCCCCCTTTTGGGCCACTCTGTCTCTCCCAAAAGGAGTTGCCTCCTTCCTCTGCCACTGCCTCTCTCTCCCTCCCGGCCCCATACTCTTCCTCCTCCTGAAGGTTTGGGGGAGCCATAACCACACTCTGTCCCCTGTGAGGGGCAAACCACCAGCCAGCCTGGGTGCCTCCATCTCTGGCTGTGGGGAGGGTGCAGGCAGAGAGCTGATTGTGCCCTCCATTTTCTCGTGTGCCCCTGTTTCTAGTTGCCACAGCTGGTTTGGGTGAAGTAAACTGACTGTGGCAACTGGAAACAGTTTCTGTGTGTTTCTTTGCACAAACCGGCTGTGGCAACTGGAAGCAGAAGCACCTCCAGGGGCCATGGGAGGGGAAGCAGAGAGCTGATTGCATCCTTCATTGCCGTGGCATACTGGAAACGGCTGTGGCAACTGGAAACAGGGGCACATGAGAAAATGGAGGATGTGATTGGCCCTTTGCCCACCCCCACACTGCAGCCAGAGATGGAGATGCCTGGGCTGTCTGGTGGTTTGCCCCTTGTGGGGGACAGAGTGCAGCTATGGCTTTCCCAAGCCATCAGGAAGAGGAGGAGGATGGGACTGGGAGGGAAAGACAGAGAGGTGGTGGTGGAGGAAGGCGACAACTCCTTTTGGAAGAGACAGAGTGGCCCAAAGGGTGAAGGGGTTGGGAATCCTCCTCCTCACTGCAGCAGACTGCAATGGCACCACACACCCAACTTGGGGCCTCAGCCATTGCTGAGGTGGGTGGTGGCGAAGGTGGAGGCAGCAGCAGCAGCAGCACTAAGGCAGAGGCAGTGGCACTCACTGCCCCAGGCTTCGCCAACTAGAAAGTAAAACAGATGCCAAAGTGGATAGTGGCGGCAGCAGCACCAGTGGTGGCGGCGATGGATTAGGAGGAGGCAAGAGCCACAAGAGCAGGCTGGCCCCTCCCCAGGGAGATAAAGCAGAGCCCCTGGGAGCAGAACGGGCTGAGCAACAGAAGAAGCCACAGTAGCAGCAGAAGTAGAAGCTGTTGTGGGCAGAGGCTGAGCCCAGTCTAGAAGGCACCTCCCTGTAGTTGATGCCAGGACATGTCAAGGGCTGTGGGCCCTAGCGGCTTCCAGCAGGCACTGCCACAGAGACCTCTGGACCCATGGCAGCCCCCGCTGCAGCTCATGGCTCCCTTCAAGGGAGAAAAAGAGCCATGAGCTGCAGCCGGAGGCCCCCATGGAGGGCTGTATCATGCTATAAGACACACAGACATTTTCCCTTACTTTTGAGGGGAGAAAAAGTATGTCTTATAGAGTGATAAATATGGTAAGCAGCAGTATATGTGTGCACTTGATGGTGCCAATAGTCAACATTTTTTTCATTTCTTAAGTTGAAGTTGAGGATTTGCTTATGAACATAAATTAAAGAAGCACTGCCAAATGTGTTCAACCTATTTTATGACTATCAAATACAGCATATAATCACCAAAATAGAAATCTTAGGAAGTCTTATGTATCTTCCTCAGAGTCCATAGCGAAACTAGTATAATAATTTCTAGCACAATAGTTGTGTGTTTCAATATGTATAAAATTACTATAAGCATTAGTTTTTTATAAAATAACTGACATTTATGCATGCAATTGATTGAAAATTTTGGAGCCATTTAAAAAGAACGTTAATTTTACAATATTTTCAAAATCAGAATGTTTTATTCCTCCCTCATTACTAATCATTCTGAAGAATTTGTATTTTTAGTTAATTTTGTAATAGTAATGAACATTGAATGTGAGAGGGGAGGTGGTATGTACATGCTTAATTGTAGAAAAAAATGATGAAATATGAAATGTGTCACTAAAACAATGTTAATTGTTAATTAAATTATAGGGCACTGTTTACTTGCTTTTAACCCACAAGTTAAAAGTTTCTGTGGCTATTTTCAAGTTCAATTGTAACTAGTTTCAAATAGATTATTAAAATATGATATAAAATTAAAATAAGTGCTTCATTTAACTTAGCACCAACAACAGACTCATTCTTTCAGCTTAAATGACAGATAACCCATTTTAATGCATCCTAAATAATAATGGTGTTCCAATGGCATGATTAAGTGATGTAAAGTGTGACATTTTAAACATTAATCATCTAAACCATTAATGATTTTACTAATATTTTTAAAAGTGGGAGATCACCTTGTGAATATTGTACCTCAATTTTATTGTAATAATTTTGCTGGTTACCAGGTGGGGTGGCAGTTGAAAAATTTGGTGAATGCACTACGAGAGGATCCGAGTGGTGTTATCTTAACTTTGAAAAAGCGACCTCAGAGCATGCTTACCTCAGCACCAGCTTTACTGAAAAATATGAGATGGAAGCCCCTTGCTCTGCAGGTAATGATGCTTAATCATAAATCATACACCATCATTTTAGCTCTAAATTATCTGAGTGCTGCTTTATTGTGCTTCATTTCAGCAGCATATGTGGATTTAGTCTTGTATGCTTTGAGAATGCTTTGTGAAATGATTTTTGCACATTTATTCACCTAGAGCTCAATTAATACTCAACTTTGTTGAGGGAATCCTATATTTGTCAATTCTACATCCAGCTTCTCTTACAAGCAACTTTCAAATATCCTTTGCCATATGCAAAACATTTAGAAGTTTTAGTTTTAGTACTTCATGAATAGGAATAGTGTAGTGCATGGGGTTGAATCATAGAAAAGACAAATAGGCTATAATGTGACCTCATGAAGACCTGCGTTCTCAAACTGCAGGTTCTGTTCCTCCTCATAATAAGTGAGCATGAGAGACCCCTCAGAATAGAAGACAGTGGTGGAATTCCAAGTATGACTCATTCCTGCTTGAAGAGAGATTGTGGCCAAGGTATCCATGATTTCCCAGCCCAGAATAGTCTTCTGAACCTAGTGGGCATATAGACCAAGAAAGGATGAGGATCTTACAAGAGACTTTAGCACCCACATACTATGAGAGCAGGCACGGTAGGACAGTGCATCGCTCCCCTTTTTTGAGCCAGTTCTTAAAGCTGTGTGATGGACGTCAGCCTTCCCCTTGCAGACCTGGGAGAGAAATTATGTGTCTAGGTCAAGTTTCCTTTATTGTCCAAGCTACTTGATAGAACAACTCTTGTCTGCATATTGATTCCATTTCTCTCACTGTCTTCTTTGTCTTGATCAGCCCAAGACAGGTCCTCTTTATTAGTGGTATCATTATAGTCTTTACTGTATCCCCTCATTTGCCAACTGTAAATATGCTCTGGTTTGTATTATTAGGAGTTTTTAAGGTCTGCCTACTGGTGTGCATGTGTGTGAGTGGACAAACCAGCCCACCTATTAAAGTTGACTTCAATTAGCAGAACTAAAGTGAGTATCTATAGTGGGTCCCTTGGGTTTATGCTTCTCTGTATGAGACTGCACAGCTGAAGGGGAGTGACAGAAGGAATTGTACAACTGTTGTTGTTGGTATCATTATTCACAATGTATAAATCTTAAGACGCAGCTGTTTAGGCATATGCTGAGTGGATTGTCCACAGAGACTTAACATACAATAATTTTAAATGAGAGGCCAGGACAAGCAGTTTGAGAAATATTGGATTAAACCCATCGTTGCTGAGCACTTTTGCACACATACAAAACACACAGAGACGTTGTTTCACTCATTAAAATAGGTTCTAAGGATTTTACAGAACTGCTTCTTGAATGGCCCTATCTCCCCAAATTTCCTGTTTGAGGAACGCTCCATTTTGATCGACTATTTAACTTTGAAACATTGGTATAAGGAACTGGCTGCTGTCAAAAATATAAATATAAGAGCTGTTGTTATGAGAGTGAAGAGATAAAATGTTGTTGTTTTTATCTAAACTAAAGTGTACAAATTCTCTAAATGGTATGATTTATATACTATTTAAAGGTCTGTAGAAGCCCCCTTTCTTTTCATATGGTATTGAGGAGCATTGCTTTCTGTGCTGAATAAGTATGATTTGATTTTGGACTAATTAAAGTATTTCTCAA
>JAHTLZ010003399.1:2041040-2076044 GCA_023846285.1 Phrynocephalus versicolor
TCTTCTTCTTCTTCTTCTTCTTCTTCTTCTTCTTCTTCTTCTTCTTCCTCCTCCTCCTCTCTCTCTCTCTCTCTCTCTCTCTCTCTCTCTCTCTCCATATCACTTAGTCTGTCCTCTCAAGCAACATCACTGTGCAGATAAGTGCTAGAGCTCTTCTGTGTTGAAACTGAGACACTCTCTAAGCTTCAGCAGCCAATCTCCACTCACTCTGGCTCATGATATTTCTCACCACTCAGCCCCTCCTGCCTTCACCAGAAATCTGCTGGCTCTACTTCTACCACCAGTGTTGCCATAGTATCAGCAGCCACATCCATCCCTCTCTTGGGCCTCCAGTTGAAATCTGTATGTGGCAATGGCATACAAATGTCTGTTCCCCAAGTTTCCTCAGTACTATTAGGACCTTCAAATCTGATACAAGAATTAGTCAAAACAATAAATTCAAAGCCAGGCAGATTATCCCGTCAGGGGTGGGGTGGGGGACTCACTTCACAGATTCATCATTTGATTCGAACCTCAAAATCAATTGTTCATGTACTGCTCACAGTTCCAGCATTGCACACTCTAGTTCTGCAGCCTCATCCTCCTATGCTAAAACCAAATAATTCATCCTTGTCTGGTTCAGAAGATGAGCATGAGGGATCACCTGCTTCACCATCACCCTTTGTATCCTTCCCTGAATAACTTAACGACTGACAATAATCCATTCTTCCCATCAGAGGATACAAGGACTTAATTTACTTGGACTTAATTTAACAATAGGAAATTCACTCCAATTAGGTGTAAAAGAATAAATTAAAGACTTATTGAATTGACTTTTTCAAGGCTTATTTTTACAATAATGAGTTCTGCTTCTGCACCTATACAACCTCCATTATTCCCAGTACGGACTGAACTAGCCAAACAATCCTAGATTAAACCTTCATCTACTGTTCCTACATCTAAACACATAAGTTCACAGTCACATAATCAGTAATTGTAGGGACCAATCAAACAAAGAGTAATGTTGAGCTCTTTCTACACCAGTAAATAAAGAAGGTGGTAAGCTTGATTTCCTAGGATGCGGAATGTATTAGATTTGCTGCATTAAGTATGCGCATCACCAACTATCAAGCTGCAATGGCTGCATACCAGCAACTCACCTGGGAAAAGATACAGTCCCTACTCAGCACCTTGCCTGAGGACAGGAAATTGCTGGCTCTGACCTTCCAACAAGAAGCTTATGCCTTAGCAGCTCAACAGATTCATTCTGCCAGACATGTAGCAGAGTGTGCAGCAAAATCTATGACTATGGCTGTAGCCCTCAGACAACATGTTTGACTCAGATCTCTCAGATAATATGAAAACTCATATAGATGTTCCTCCTTTCGATGGAGAGGGTTTTTTTTTCTATACTAAGACAGATTAAGCCCCTGAGGACCTTTTGAAGAAGAGCTCCACTACCGAAAAAATGGGCTTTTCATCCCTACAAATGCAACAATTGCAGAAGCAGTACAAGTACAGTAATATCATGGTTTAACAGTAACTTGGTTTAAGAGTGTTTTGCAAGAAAAGCAAACGTTTATTCTAATTTTTTCCTTCATCAACAAGCAATACTGTATCTTGCAGTACAAGTAACTGGAGCAGGTCACATAACTGCAAGTCAGTGAAGTATGTCCTCCTCTCCCCCTGCTGGATTGTGGGTGATTGTCTGGAATGTTCCATCTCAGGCAGCCTCCAAAGTAGAGATAGGAGAAAGGAATGGAGGTTTCACTTGTACCAGACAGTAATCTTTTCAAAGGAGAGTGCAAGTTAGGGTTTTGTTTTATTTTTCTTTATATTTTCTTTTATTTGTTTTCAAATAATTTTTCTTCCCGCCCCCCCCCCCCCCCCACATATATTCAAGGGGCAGCTAGTTAAGTGTGGATATGGCTACAAAATGCATTAAAAACACAGAGTAAAATCCAGTTGTTACTCCCAAGTAGAGCAGATTCTACAATCAGGGATCTAATTCATGGTGTAGACATGGAGTTCTAGCCAATTTCTTGGCAAGTTTTGGCATTTTGTGTGCATAGTTTGTGGTCTATGGGACCCCAGAATGAATCATTTTAGTATCCATTAATTCTTATGGGGAAAATTTGCTTTGATATAAGAGTGTTTTGGTTTTGAAGCATGTTTCCAAAATGAATTATGCTTGTAAACCAAGGTATTACTGTACTGGAGGCAATCTTTTAAAAACAAATCTCCATCTGATAGATTTCACTCCTCAGGTTGGTCAGCCACACACTATGGAAAAGACCACAACATCATTCAAAGTATCACATACCTTCTAAAGTCATTCAGGTCCTCAATACAATGATTTTGACTCTTCTCATCTCATAGCCAACCTCGGCAGAACATCTCTAGGCCATTATATGAGAAAGATGGTGCCCTACCACAACAACATTATACCTTAGCATGATATCCCACCAGCTAGTAAGATAGCTAGTAAGTCTCCCATGTGTGTGATTCACAGAGACCACAAAGAAGGACAAGCTACTTACCTGAAACTGCTGTTCTTCAAGTGATCATCTGTGAATTCACATTTCCTTCATATTTCCCCTCACTCTATCACACTCCCTCTTAGGCTGTCTTATGTGGCAGATAGATGGAGCCAAAGGGTTACTATTATTGGCACATCTGAGCATGTGCGAGGGATGGGAGAAACTGTCTACAGATCTCTGAAACATTCTGGCTACTATTTCGTGCAAGTGCACACCAATTTGTGGGAATTCGCAGACAACTCAAAGACCCACAGTTACGTAAGCTGTCCTTTTCATTTAAGTGAACTGAATTATTACTGTACAGTTTTGTTGTCACTGGTCAAAGTCTTGTTGGTGTAGTTATGCCAGATCACCGCAGTCAGGATAGCCACCAATGGCTATCTGATGACAGATTTTGAGTATTGTACTAAAGTCTCTCTTGCCATCCTATAGGCTTCCCTAAGGTAAAAGAGGACACCAGAGACCCTAGGAACCTGAAAGAAAGGCAAAGGAAGCTTTCAGTTGGTTTAAATTATTTATTTCTAGTGCCTGGAGCAGGTTTATCCTGGTGTAACTGCACCAACAAGATTTTGCATACTCAGTGGTATCAGTAACAAAACTTGAATTTGCTAAACTACCTTAGTATTCTGTTCAGAATAAAATGAAATATAAGTGATAAAAGAAATAATATGTCACTTTAGGCATCTGTCTGATTTGGTGGTTTTTGTTGCTTTGAGCTCAGTGCCATTTATATAAGTAGATGCATATGCCAGTGTAATACTGTGAAGTCTAGACGATAAATTTAATACTTCAGTTCTTGACAGTAATTATTTTTGTGTTTGGTTGAGAGATAAATGACCTATGAAATTTCCTTTTAGTGTGAATAATTTCACAATTACAAATTCAGCAGTTTGTCAAAATTTAAAGGGATGTAGTATGATTGTCTTTGGCTACTGAGTTTCAAATCTTAAAACAATGCCTGAGGCATTCTGGTATACAATGTGATACAGACCTTCTCATTACTTCACATTTGTCCATATAGTAGTATCTTCAGAAATGTTAATAGCATATATGTTTATGAAGCACAATTTTCACAATGAAGAAACTGTTTCATACTTATAAAAAATTGATCCTAGTGTTTGAGTTATTTCTGTGTTCATGCTGAAATAGAATTATTATGTACCTAGGCAGTGATTGGAAGTTTTAGTGGAATTTTAAATGCATTTACTCAGGTATGAGCTACTGTTTTCAAAATAAGTGTATACAGAATTGTAGTCGTAGTCCCACAGAACTTAGAGTATTGTTCTCAAAAATTGTCTCTAAAACGGCACTGTCATAAATGTATTATGTGTTTTAATGATAAATGAAAATGTGAATATGTAGATGTTGACATAAGAGCAGACAGTGCTGGTTTTTAAAAATCAGATTATTTTCATACTGAAAAAAATGTCGCATATTTAGCATTTTATCCATGATATTTTGTGATATTTTCCCCACACAGTGCATTCAAGGCTTGCCATCCTAAGATCAAAAGTTTTTACTTTGCTGCTGAACATCTAGATGACCTAAACAGGTATTAATATTTAGACCTTGTAAAGAATCAGTCTCTGCCTTTGAATGTTGTTTTTGTTTCCATAGTTCACATCCTTCTTTTCTTTCCATCTTGGAACTCCACAAAATGTAACAATATATTACTTTTTTTTAAAAAAAATGAACAAATTAGAAGTCAATTAAAATTTATCACATACCAATTTCAGTCTGTGATCAATGTGCCACATAATAGACATACCTAAAAACAACATTTATTTATACTTGCATACATAAATGGCGATCCTGGCTGAACAAGGAACCATTTCTTTGTATATTTCTTTCCCTCTATGAGAAGATTAAAGAGCTACAGCTAGTGGTACCAATATTCTAATTCTCTTTCTCTCTCCTGTCCATTTCTAAAATTTTAATTCAACCCTATGATTCCTTGGTTTACAGTAATTCCTTGGTTTATTTTGCAAGACAACTAAACATTTCTTCTAAAATTTGCCTTGATCAACAACCAGTGCTTACAATACCAGCACTGGAGCAGGTCACATGATCACAAGTGAATCAATTGTGGCTCTTTATTTCTCTCCCTGCTGGCTTGTGGGGGATTGTATTGATTATTCCCTCTCAGGCAAGCCTCAAAAGCAGATGAGGGGAGAGGGAAGGGAGGTCTGCCTTGCACCAGCCATGAAGTTTTCAAAGGAGAGTGCAGATTAGGGGTTTGTTTTGTTTTTCTTTAATTTGTTTTCAACATCCTTTCTTATTATTCAAACCATTTCTAGTCATGGGGCAGCTAGTCAAGAGTGTATAAAGTTACAAATTGCATTTTATTATTGTCACACTAAAAACACTGAGTGAAATCTAGTTGAATTCTAGCCCACTTCTTTTGTGACTTTTGGCATTTTGTGTATACAGTATGTAGTCTATGGGCCCCCAGAACAAATCATCTGAGTTTCCATTATTTCGTATGGGGAAATTTGTTTTGATATACGAGTGCTTTGGTCTATAAACTTGCTTCTGGAATGGATTATGCTCATAAACCAAGGTATTACTGTATGCATATGGTGCTTAGTGGCTAGTTTCATGGCTCTCATCTGTGTCCCTTATCTTTTGGGGAAAGAAGAAGGATATCTTGAAAGATACAGCTGAAATATAGCAGAGCTGAATTTCACAAGTGAGAGGGAGATCGCATCTGAGAATTAGACGGATAATTTGTGGCTGTACAAACAGAGCAATAACTTTATTGCACTGTTCATATAACTGGGTTTATAGTCACTTTTTGGCCTTTTGGCTAAGATCAAGTGTGTAGCATAATTGATTTTCTTTTTGTGGTCTCTGTGTGTCACCCATATGGATCTGCATGTGTACAAAGCCACTATTTAGAACTTTCTGGATAGAAATCATTTTGAAAGTAGTCCTGCTACAGGGGATTCCTGAGGTGAGTGTGCCTCAGTTCTGCTTTATGTATTGCAGTGACAACACACATAGTAGGAAACCTCAGACAGAATATTCAGTACTCATGGTTACTCTGCTCCCTATTAGTCTTTGCTTTTACATTTCCTTTCAGTTCATATTTTGAGGATTTTTAGTGTAGAACAAGTGTTTTTCATTCTTTCCCTCTTAGGTCTGTGGCCCCACGGGCCTTCTTTAAATACCAAGTCACCTGTAGGAGAAAATAACTCTTATAGGTGCACAGGAAATGTGTTTTTTTCTGAGTGAAAACACGAAACATAACCAAGCAAAATCTATAAGGTTTTATCAAACTATATCTGACAAAATTAGAGTGCTTGAAAGTTGTGTATGTTTATACGTGTGTGTGTGTGCGCGCGCATGTGTGCATACATATTTATGTGGTGGAGCACTCCATTGATATTAATAAGCTAATTTTCAGTCCAGCCCAGAAGCCTGGTCTTTTTGACCTACACAATCCAGGCAAACCAGTCTATCTGGATGCTGTCTCCAGTTTCTCCCTGGGTTGATCTGCTTTCCATTGCCTCAGCAGGCTGTACTGTAACAACCACCTCTCCTCTGCTTTCATACAGTTGCCCAGTCTATAGGCTGTATGGTCAGCCAAAAATCAGCAGTTCAGCCCACCTATGCTGCTTCTCTTATGGCAGTAGGGCCAGTCTTGGAAGTCTGGAGGAAAGAACATACCATTAAAATTTGGCACCTTGGAGCAAAGCCCTGACTGCTCCATCCTATTTACAGCCCTACTGGAAATTCTTCTCATGCTTGCATCAACATTCTTTTCATGCAAATATCTGCTTTCACTTCATCAGTACTGGCATTGACAACACCTTCCAGCTTGGTGTCCTTTTCAATACTGAAGACCAAGAAAACAAAGAGCATTACAAGAAGTTTCAAACTGTTATTAGTATCATCCCAACCTCCATCTAGACACTGTTGCAAATATTCTCCTTCTCACCAGCATAGACTTCAGTGTTCTCCATGTTCTGTACCATCTTCCTCCAAATTATGGTTGACACCAGTGTTCTTCTACTCAGTGTCTATCATGGCATGCGTCTTGACATTGATAACTCCCTGATGTGTTGCTTTTCTCCTTCTTCTCATTGTCGCTGTTGCTACATTACAATTAATTACAACCTCAATATCAAACCTCACATCTGGTATTATCCCAGCTATGGGACTAATTTGTATCCCATTCCCAATTTGCTTGTTAACTTTCATTTCCACTAAGATCTTATGTAACTAAACCGGTTCCCTTGATACCAGTTACTGCAATGTTGCCACCTTCGTCCTACTAATTGCTACACATTTCACAGTGGCAAGACTTAAGTCACAGTTCAACATTTACACTCTGAGTACAAGTCTGATGTTATTACAGTACTAACAGTCCTATTGCCAGCTCGATTCAACTCCGCATTATCAGATTTTAATGTCTATAAACTAGTCAGAGAACTATGCTTCCTGTGCAGACTTCCTGAAGTTTTTCAAATTCCTTATTGACCAGAGGCTACCCCAAAGAACCGTCCAGTCTTTTTGGTGGCTCACACACCAGGCAATACAATTATGATACTCATTGTATCATTTTATTTAAAGGGGGCAAAACCTATGTACCTCAGGAATAACAACACTCTATAAACCAGCATATCTATGTTTAGTATAACACCTAATGGTTTAGTCATCTGCAGGGGGAAGGTCTTCATTGGTCCCAATGGAGAAAAGAATGTGTATGTGTAGATTTCATAGGATGAAGGGCATCCCCTGCAATTTTATTGATTTTTTTGATCCTGCCCTGATGCTAACTGGAACTTTCCTTTTGAACAAGCAGCTAAGCAGAGGTTTACCTACACCTAGATGAACCCTACAGTTTAGCCCTTTCTCATAGGTGTTTGTAAGGTGTGAGTAAATCACGTAGAACTCCCAGAATGAGGAGTTGTATTATTTGTAGTCCAAGAAATTCCAAAATCACATTGCCTTCTCAGAATCACAAATTTGGGTAGATACTGTACCAGCTTTTCCTCTGGGAGGAAATTGCTAGCCCAATGGTTTTATTGTCTGATGAGGGAAAGGACATGATGTGTTTCTTCTTTAAAGAAACGTATGTTATTTTCTGTAATAAATTTCAGTTAAGACTATTTATAGTGAATGTCAACGTTTGGATTATGTACTGGTACTTTAGTTCAACAAGTCTGACAGACATATTAGGTTTTGATACTACAGCTTGCTCCGTGTTCTCTTGAGCCCCATGTGCATAATGAAGACAAGTTCACAGAACATTCCCAGGCACAGAAAAGAACAATGTGTGCATATCAGAACTCTGCAGAGCTTATGTCATGTTGACTGGATCAGTACAGTATGTTCTAGTGCAGTCATAACAATCTATCAGTATACTTACTTTCTTCCAGTGGGTGCTTTGTCTTTGCAGAAGTCAGTTCAGGTTTGCAGAAATTAGAACAGTGGTGAAATAATTTGGCAAGAAATTTAGGAAAACTACGAAAAACTTAGAAAAAAACTATGGGATATATCATACAGTATTTGCCTTTCAATTCACTATTTTTCAAAGTTACTTATAGTGATTGAATGGCAATGTAATTATATTCATCAAATAATATGCCCCTGAAGGTACAAAAAGCACTTCATTGCAGGTTTGCCAGTATAAAGGAACAGTGTGGGATGACTCACAACTATCCTTTCTGTTTCAGACTAGTAATGAAATGTCTGAATGACTGAACCACACTAGACTCTGTCTTAAAATCTGTTATTTTACTATATTAATAATTGTAAAAATGAGCGTAATCAGCATATACAAGAGATCACATTCGGGGTTCAGGAGAAAATATTGAATCGACTTTGCAAGTCTAGCTTTAACAAACTTTCCTCTTATTTTAAGCATTGAACTTGTTTAGATTCATATAATAGGACTAAACTATAGGAAAAACTGCAAGTCTCCTATTTGCCCAATAGCCCATGCTGTATCGTCATAGTGCAAATCCCTGGATTTTGTCTGTAGACAACAAACTGATGAAGTAGTAAGGTCTTTTACTATGGTTTTATTTGGTCATCTGTATGAATGAATATACATGGCCAGTTTATTCTTTTGTTCTACTTTCTAATGTATGATGAAGAATGGGAGCATTTTCAAGTGGGTAAATGTTTCACTTGGTGGTTTGCTGTATGATGTAGGGAAGACTGACTGATTGATATTAGAATAAGAGGATAATAGAAAAGTCTTGCACTGAAACCAGTGGAAATCGCAACGAATACCAAATAAGCAGAGGATTGCAACAAAGCTCTCTCTAACAGTTCAGCAAACAGAAGAGGAAACATGAACATTTTGTTTTTCTTTGCCAGTCCCACTACATGGTTTTAATCCTCAAGAAGAGAAATCAAAATTGGGAGACACTTATACAGCAGTAATATGTGAACTATAAGTGTATCTCAGTTTTGATTTCTCTTCTTGAGATTTAATACCATGTAGTTAAATAAAAAAAATACAAAATTGTGTCTTTCCATGAGAGTGAGGCTAGTTTTGTTCAGTGTTCTCAAGGCAACAGCATTCTGTTATAGAAAACGAATTCTTGGTGTACATTTAATTTGGGTTTCTCAAACCTCTGTCATTTATGTCCACTATGTTGTCATATGGCTTCCGTAATCTGATTTAGGCTGCAGTCCTGAACACAATTAATAGGGAATAGGTATATTGGATAATGGATAGGAAATGTTCATATTTTAGACTAGGGCCAGTGTCTTTCTGCATGTGGGTTTCTGGGAATTAGAGTCCAAAAATGTTCCCCGTTTGTGGATTTAGCACAACTGGACTTCTCAGTAAAGATGTATAGGGTTATATTTTGAAGCATAATTTTTGAGTAGCTACTGGCTTTTCCCTTTTTAGTTGTAAATTCTTTTTATGAATTGCAGTACAGTGGACCCTTGTATAACAAAGGGTTTGTATAACAAAATCTGTACAACATAAAACATTTCGGAGATAGGGGAAATTTGCTTAACAGAATCACCTATGGGGCGAATCCGTACAACATAAAAATGGTCATGATTAGGGATTAATTCGTTTTCAATGCATTCTTATGGGAAATTCGTATAAAGGAAAATTTTCTTAACAGAATTTCATTTGGAATGAATTAATTCCTTTATACAGTGCACCACTGTATTTAAGTCCACAATCAGTAGAGGGCAAGTTTTTGTTTTCTGGAATGTCATTCTCCTCTCAGAGGCAGAGTTACCACTTGTGGTTAAGAATGGGAAGCCAATTTGAAACTAACGGCAAGCAAAGTTTTATAATTTTCCACATGTGTAATGCCAGAAAAAAAATGATCAGACAACAATCCTTGGAAATTATCACTGAAATTTGACACATTCCAAGGAATTATTAGTGGAGTGTGTTTTTCCACCAGGCTACCAAAGTTATGTTATGAACTGTATTACTACTAACTTGAAGAACTTCAATTTAATCATCTTGGCACTTCACATTAAGAAGAATACTAAACCTTTACCAAGGTGAGGCTGCTACTAGCAAAAATCTAGAGAACTTGGAATATTTTGAATAATTAATATGACAATCCCACAGACTAGGAGAAAATCCCTACTTCTATTGACATTTTATTGTTCACAGTCATAGTATTGCTATAAAAAGAATATTATTTAATTCATTTTGTTTCCTGAGGCTAGAGCTATTAACAGAAGAATGATTTCCCTCTTTTTACCTCCTTGATGCCTGCTACCTTTATCCTATACTGTATCTTTGTAATTATACGTGATAGATGGGTTTTTAAATTCAAAGCAGCATATTGATAACACTTTCTATCTAAAAGGCAGACTTAACCTTGATAATATGACAAATGAAATTTGGTTAAATCTTTGTAGGATAGAATTTGTTACCAAGAAACCTGATCAGCAACTGTATATCAGTTTGGTGACACGTTTGTGAGCAACAGATTTAATATAGTGTTACATATCTTAGGGTGCCCCATTTGAGCAACATCTAGTTTATTTGTTCAAAGTTTTCTGTTTAAAGCAGAATTTTTCATGTTTCAATATTTTTACAGCAAATTCCTGACCAACTGAAGGCCTAACAAATAAAATTGGCAAAGAACACAGCACTTTGCCATCTTAATCCTGTCCAAGTTAAATAATTGACCACAAGCAGGATTGGTAACTTGCAAGAGCAGTGACATTAATATATTTAAATTATTATTTCAGGTGGTTAAACAGAATTAATATGCTTGCTGCTGGGTGTGCAGAAAGAGAGAGGATCAAACAAGAACAAGGTATGGTTCAGTTACTTCTGCTACTTTATTTTACTACACTACTTAAAAATGAATCCCAGATTTTTCTTGGATTCTAAACCCATTTCCCTTTATTAAAGAACATTCTTTCAGATAACAGACACGGTTGCTCTTATGTAGTAATTTATATATACTTTTAAAGAAAGTATATGCCATATGCATGCTAGACTTCACAAGAAGGCACTCTCCAGTTTATGTTGGTGGAACAAAACATTTTTGCAAAGGACATTGATCTGATTAAACCAACCTAATTACATTTAGCCAATTATGTTAAATTTAACCATAATTAATGTAACATAACATTATCAGTTTAACCAACATAATGATTTCTTGCAGGTTAGATCTTTCTGATTTTCAAAAGTTGCCAAAGTATTAAAGATATAACAGTAGCACCTCATTTGTTATGTTATTTTATTCAATATTGCTAACACAAGCAATGCTCACTGATTCAGTGTGTCACTTTTTCTTTAAAGTACAAATGTCTGGAAATAGATTTAAGCAACAAAATAAAGGGAGTTGAACCATGTCAGCAGAAGCATTGTTGGACAAAATTTTATGCAACAAATAGTATGTAAATATGCATCCAGCAGAAGTGCTATGAGCTCATGTCTTCTTTTTACAACAGATCATAAAAATGAATTACAAAACAACTTCCCAGCAGGTCCTGAGTATATGTAAGAATACATGAAAATACAGCATGCACTGAGTGAACATTACTTTTCTTCTCCAAGCAGACATATTTTTTTTCTTTGCAGGGAAGCAGTAATCTGCATGTATGAAACCATTTTGATAATTATGCTTCTGAAGGACCTCATCTGTTAACCCCACTTTGCACCCCTTCTAACATTTCCTTTAAAAATACAGAAAAGCATGTTCAGCCTTTCCTTCGAAAGACTGCAGCCATTTCAGTCACTTAAAAATGAAAAGCTTTCTATATTAGTAATTGAGTAGTAATCTAAAGGTGATGTGCCGACTTTCAAAGCCTAATAAAATGGAAATTCCTGTGGAAACTCAGGATGTGACTACGCAGAGAGGAAAATATGATTTGATCAGCTCTGCTTCACACCTTTTGAAATCTGGGGTGAAATTGCTATAGCCATTCATATTTGCAACCAACGGTAGGTACAGAAGTATAGAGCATAGTTTGCACTAAGCTCCAACAGCACAAGTAGCCTTACTAAGATGCTAAAATGCTGGTCGTCCATTTGCACTTCATTCTCTTTTCTGAAATTGGTGCACACATCCCTGATATCTTTTAAGCTGTTAGAAGAATGCATGAGGGAAAATGAAAGCATCCATGGTAGGGAAGGGATCTAAAGTCAAGAATAGCAGTGGGTCCTGTAAACAAAAGATCACATCATAGACAAAGTCACTGTAACCTTTTTCCACACAGAAGAATTAGTACAGTATTTTCACATTTCTATGACTTTTTCGTATTCTTGTGTTCTGAAGCTCACAGAACGGAAACTAGAACATGTGTTTTAGAAACTCAAAGGAGCCATTTCACTTAATTTACAAATGTGAACCACTTCACTTAATTTACAGACTTTCATAAGAATCTGCATAAGTGTACTTTCTACGCATAGAAAAGTAGTTATTTTTGATGCCCTCCTTTCACTTCCAAAGCCATAGCCATTTAAGCATGTTATTGGATGGAAATGTTGTAACTGACATTTAAAATGATTACATACAATGAGCTTACTTTTTAAAAAAAAAAATGAACAATATTGTTAACTGCCCCCCCCCTGTTTGTTTATGGTGAGTGAATCTGGAGTAAACTGCCATGTGGAAGCTTCTGAATTTGCCAGTGCTGGATTTAGTATTTTATCAGTATGTTTTCATTCTCCTTTGAAGAAGATCAGACAAAATTTACAGATTATTAGAACTATACTTATCTTCCAATGGAGCAAGTAACGTGACTTTAATTTTAGTGCAGTTTAAATAATAATCTTCATATGAGTTTTAGCAGGCTGAAATTCCGTATATACTTCCGTGGAAGTAGTTCCCAGTAAACTCCATAGGGCTTACTTCTTTTATAGTAGTTGGACTCTACTCTTAGGAGGCACAGTAAGGAACTGATCTCTCAATATCTGGGTCTGCAGCCAGCTACTTAAACTGCTGAGCTATGCAGCCAGCTATTGTAGTAGGAGATGTAAGTAAAATTGGAGCACTCTGTGTTCAAAATGCTCTGTAGTTGGAACACTTTAACATTTCCCAAGTCACCTTGGGGTCCTGTCAGCAGGTAGGCAGAGAGAGAAGATTGGGGTTTGCTATTCCTTTCCTCTGATGTTTGACTTTTCAAAAATCTTTTAAACCTCATCTATGTCTTTATTGATTACTTCTTCTTGAACATCTATTCTCCACACATGCAACCCAAAATAATAAAAATAGTTGTTTTTCTTTGTATTATTTAGATTACTGGAGTGAAAGTGATAAGGAAGAAGTAGATACACCATCAACACCAAAACAGGACAGCCCACCTCCACCGTATGATACATACCCTCGACCTCCTTCAGTAAGTTATTATGTGTAGTAAATGAATGGTATTGGCTTACATGCAACTAGTTTAGAAATATTTATAGAAGCTTCTATGTAGCCTCCATGCTATTTGGTGAACATTTTATTTATTTTATTTATTTATTTTTACAACATTTTAGTGTGAACACTTTTCAGGGGATGGTATTTCTTGATTTGAGATGTATCATGTTATTGTATATCCAATTATCTCATTTAATCCTGCATGGAAAAGTAGGACAGAGCAACAAGCATGACATAACTAATTTTAATTTGTACATTGGAACCCCAAACTGAAGTCAGTCCGAGCTACTCTGAAGGAAGCATGTTTTTGTATGCTTATGTTTAGTGGTGGCTGGTCCATTAGTGCATACTGAGTGCTGCCTTTCCTCATTTCACACCAGCTTGGTCCTGTCTGCTTCCTTGGGCCAGAGGCTTCTGTTGTCCTCCTGCTCAATTGCTTGCCATACATTCTGTATGTCTGGATGGTAGGGGAACTGGGAAACAGCAGATAGATCCGGGCTATCATCCATAACATTACCCACCACTAGAGATGGGCACGAAACAAAAAATGGTGTTTCGGTTTTTTGTTTGTCGTTGAGAGGTCTGTTTCGGTTCGTTTCCATTTGTCGTGAATTGTTTGAAAAATTTCGTTACCGTTTTTCATTTGTCGTTTGTCGTTTCTACACACTTTTTGCGCAATTTTTAAAGCATTTCCGTGCGCAGGCATCCCCCAACGCCCCAGAGACCAGAGGGAAAACAGTAAAAAAAGGATGCTGGCAGAGTATAGACAAGGTACGCAGGGAGGCTGCAAAGGCAGCGGCGGGCATTGCCCAGGGTGCAAGGCAGCCGCAGAGTGACTGCACTGCAGGGCAAGGGAGGTACTCACCGAGAGGTACGCAGCACGCACGCACACAGGGAGGCTGCAGGACTGAAGCTAGAGTCACAGAGACAGCAACCCCACCCTAACTCCCACCAGAGATGGCAAGGAGGACGGGGGCTGCCAGAGCTTTTTATGCCCTCTGTGGCTGCCAGACCTGCCCGCCCAGTCTGCAACCTGGGCATGCTATTGGTTGAACATGATCCCATCAAATGGCTTGCCTCCATTTTGTGGCTGGTGGCGACATCCATTTTAAAGGGAAAAGAAAAATACATCGCGATGGGAGAAGACAAAAACAAACGTTTTAAGGACCCCAACCCCCTCGTAGGTATTATCAGACAATATAAATAATTATCACTGCATTTTTATGGATGTCCAAGGCGTTTTTTAACATTTAAAACACCTCATTTCATTGTGCCTCGCCATTAACGGAAATGAAACGTAACAACCGCAATTTTTGTAGTTCTGTTCGATTCGTTGCATTTTCATCACAATTTTCGTTTGTCATTTTGTTACGTAACGGAACGACAAACGAATAACGGAAATGAAAAAATGTTCATTCCGTGCCCATCTCTACCCACCACTATGCTTTCTGTCTCATCAGCATCAATGGACATCAGTTGTGTTGCTGTGACATACACCGCCCACACTCTTACTATTCTTGCTATCACCACCAGTTTCCTGGATCACTTATTTTAATAAGAGAGTCTCGTATATCTTCAAAATAAAACTTAAAATATTTATTGATTTACAAATGGAACTTCAATGTTATTGGTTCAGCAATGATCGATTAACTTATATGTTTTAATAAAATGTAGTTCACAATAGTTTCTTAGTTATTCACACAGTTACTTCTTTTTATCAGCAACTATGCTTATATTTATTTATATACCAGGCCCTATTTATATCTATTCACATACCAGGCCAATCTCAGGGTCTTGCATCTGACTAACTATTAATTGACTCTCTTAGATGTTAACTACAGTACAGCTTCTGGCATCTCTCTTCTTACCACAGGGTTCTATAGATTTATAGCCTTTAGCCACAGCCATGGGTTCGCTGATTAGCTATTCTAAACACACACATAATTATTCTTAAATAAGAATACTTATTCATAAGCAACCCTGTTCGCCACAGTTGCTTATCTTCCTTTTATTTATTTAAACCATTTTGCTGGTTCTGAGTCAAAAGGCTCCCAGGGTAGTTTGTCTATTTTAAAAACATACAGATAGTCCCTCCTTGTAGGAATGTAATCTAAAAGATATGACACAGGAGGAAGGGCAGGAGAAACGGAGTAACAGGAGAAGCAGATTCAAAAAGCAGTTCCTAAAATCAGCAGCAATTCCCATGACAGCTGAGAGAACTTATGGCTGAGGAAGAACCTAATGAATATGGCCTTGTTTTTCCATTTCCCTCTGCTACATTAGACTGCTGAAATGTCCACTCCCTGGTAACAGGACTCTAGTTCAAAACAGCTAGTTCTTACCAAAATACACAGATGAAGATTCCGTGATCCCCCCCCCAAGAATTTGAAGCATTGATTGATTGTTGATGGAAGTATTCCTTTCTATGTAACTGGGATTTCCCTCCCAGTCCCTATTGTGGGCTCCCAGTAGGAGCTGCTCTTTCCTTCCTTTCTCCCACAACCGCAACACTCTATGCTCCATGAAAGTTTGTTTCCAAATGGTTTCCAAGGCCTTCTTAAGCACATGCCCCTCCTCATCTGCTTATGTAACTGCTTAATTTAAAAATGGGGATTTTTTTTTCATCAATGAATGTTACAATCTGGCTTGCAACTCAGGAAGCCCCACCAGAATGCACGTGTTTAGGAAAAGTGCTCACAAAAAGCATGCATTGGTCATAAACTTGTGCATTGTGGAAAAACATTTGCAAAAATGTAGAACACTGGGCAAAATATACAAAAACGTGCATATGAAGAAAATGTACACAAAAATGTAAACAAATGTTCGTGCTGACATTTTTGACAATTTTTGCCATATTCAGAAATTGAAATGAATGTGGGCTTATTGTACTTTACACAGTACAGTAAACTAGCTCTCCATCACACAACAAACCGAGTCATGAAAAAACAGCACTTATTTCTACATTGTGTCCCCATGAGATCCATTAAAAATGGAAAGGATTGATTTCTGTATTACCATAAACAGTATGCTTATCTAGATTGTTACATTCATTACATACCATTACTTCATATTCTTTAATTTTCTTATAGTTCCATAGCATATGGCACTACAGGTATGAATAGCTTAATATTAAAGGGGAGAAGTGCCATCTGTATATTATTTCATTTTTATTTTCTATGGCATAGATTGGAATTTTAAAATATAGTTCAGCAAAAAATAGGAAGCTTGGTAAAGTTCTTTTTAAGAAGTCTGGCATTAAAAAGGCAACAGAGTAGGTACTTTGTGAACATTGCTGATGATAGCAATTTTCTGTGGCTGAAAAAGTCCCATTTTTAGGATCCACCTGCTGCCATGTTGAATCACAGGGAAACCAAAAGAAGGGTCTTTAATGAGCCTCTCAGAGTATGGACAGTCATAAATAAAGCAGGACAATTATTTATAAATATTAACTAGGCACAAATTCTGCTGTTGAACAGTTCCTTGTGTGCAGTGGAAATGATGTCTTTGGCAAGGATAAATTGTCACTGCTCAATGCCTCCCTTTTACTGAAGTGGGTGCAGTTCATCCACAATGCAATGAATTCACATGCACCCCAAAATTGAAGAGGGAACCCTTTAGTCAGTACCAATCTGCTTCTGCCAATGAAGTCATTCCTTTTACTCTGGCACACCCTGTCCAACTGGATTTTGGCCCATAGTTTCTCTTATTACTATAACAGCTAGGAAGATGTCACAGCTGAGACAAATGCTATCCTGGTAAAAACAAAAAACAACAACAAGAATGCTATTAAATTCATTTGACTAGTGGTAAATTTATGCCAGTCCTTTGTTATCTGAGCAGATCAGCCATATATTATCTAGGTAGCATTTTGCACCTTAGAATTTGGAATTTGCCATTTGGAAGTTGGGCAGACATAAATGGGAAGTTTTCAAAAGAATTAGATTATGGAAGTGGCTAAGGATAAAGGGGTAAAGGACTATTGTTAAATGCTTATATCTGTGCCTAGTATAAATACAGAGTGCCAAAAAGTAGAATGTAGCAAAGTGAAATAATCAGTTTGTTTTTGGACATCAGTCTGGCGTATCTACTTCAGTGACTCTAGGATTAATTGAGCCCTGGACATTTTTAAATTATTCTCTCTTTATGGAAGTCATTATCCAAGAAGGCTCCCTACTGTCTCATGTTTGTAGTACTGTAGATGTGTTTAATTTTGATGCCTTTGACAGCACGTTGCTGTAGCTGCACGTGTTGTTGTCTGTTGATATATATTAGGTGCTGTCACATATAAGCAATACCCTTTATGTACTGAGTGTTTATCTCTATGCATGTAATTGATCTGAAGACAGAATTTATATTCCCATTGCAGATGAGTTGCACAAGCCCCTTTGTGGAATCAAAACATAGCCGTCTCTCATCCACCGAAACTTCCCAGTCACAGTCTTCACATGAAGAGTTCCGCCAAGAACCAGTGGGGAGCATTACTGAATCCCCCATCCGCAAAACAGCCAGTCAGAGACGTTCCTGGCAGGATTTGATAGAAACACCACTGACAAGTTCAGGACTGCACTATCTTCAGACTCTACCACTAGAAGACTCCGTTTTCTCTGATTCAGCCATTATATCTCCAGAACACAGGCGGCAATCGACTCTTCCTACTCAAAAGTGCCACCTGCAGGATCACTATGGCCCTTTCCCCTTAGTAGAGGGTGACCGATTACAGATACTCAATGGGAATGGAGGAAAGCCCCGTAGTTATACTCTGCCACGGGATAGTGGGTTCAACCATTGCTGCCACACGCTTTCTGTCAGTGCCTCAAGTCATCAAGAAGAAGTGCCACAAAAGGACCAAGGGGGTGAAGAAGGAGGAGGAGGAGAAGCTGCACCAGAAAACCAAGAAGACGAAAGTAAGTACTTACTTTGTTTTTAACTGTGAAAAAAAGTAGAAGTAAATTGCATGAAGAAGAGGCGGAGTGCTGAATTAAGTATACAGTAGCTAATCTTAACTTCTTTTGTAAGTAGTGGAAACCATTATTTTTATTAGCTCTGTCCATAAAACTCAACTTTATAATGCATATAAAACTCTGCAAGTTGCATTTGTAATAGAATTATTATTTGTGTTTATTGTTGTATGCGCTTATTTTTCTATTTATTATAATGTTTATTATTATAAATATTATTTTATCTTTTTTATTACTGCTAATGCGCTTATGGCTTCAGCAATAGTTTTCTTCACAATTGTGGGTTTCTTTAAATGGGTCTGTATAGCTCCTTAGGGAAGCAAATAGTTTACTATAAAAATGTAATTCAAATCACTAGGGATCTCACATTTTTGAAAGTTGATGTTCTGACTGCTTAACTTAGGCCAGGAATTCTAAAGGACCGCCTAAAATGTTTTATTTCTCAGGATGAGAAGTGCACTCCACAATATACCACAATATTGCAAATGTTATTATTTATTTGTTATTAAGTACTAGAGATGGGCACGACTCAAAAAATGGTGTTTTGTTTGTCGTTTGTCATTTAGGGGGTCCGTTTCGGTTCGTTTTTGGTTTTCGTGAAGTTTTTGCAACAAATTTCATTTTCGTTTCGTTATGTAACGAAATGAAAAAACAAAAACGAAAATGAAAAATTGCTGTTTCGTTAGCATTCATTACAGTTCAATGTATTTGCCGCAACGAAAACGAAACACACAACAAAATTTCTGGTGTTTCGGGTCATTTCGTTTTATTTTGGGGACAAAATTTCATTTTCGTTTCATTACCTAATGAAACTAAAAAACAAAAACGAAAATGAAAAATTGCTCATTTCGTGCCTATCTCTATTAAGTACTCCAACAGAGAAATAGGAACATTATTTTCTTTTTACTAATGGCACCAGTAGTGCAACTGACACTTGCTTTTGCAGCATACATTTTAAAAGAATATGAATAAAACCTTTTTAAACAGGAGAAAGCATACAGGTTCCCCATCAATGTCCTTTCTTGGCAATGGGTTATCAATAAATAAATCAGATTTTTAATATTTGCCTAAAAAAGAAAGCTCTTTGCCTGCTGGTGGGACAGCAGAAAGGGAGCCTCCCTCATTTCCATAGAAGAGAGTTCCACCATCTTAGAACAGCCACTGGAAAGGCCCTAAGGATGTCTGTGAGAACACTGGGACACAGAGAAAGGCCTCCCCCAAACATCTTTAAATCCATGGCAACTCAAAGGAATATGCAATCCCTCAGATAGATGGACCCAAGTCATTTAGGACTTATGTTCTTATGAGCCACCTTCCTTATTTATAAAACAACAACACTTTATGTAACTTGATTTGCATATTACTTTGTATTCTAAAGGGAGATAATGCAAATGAAATTAGAAAGAACAAGTAATACCAGTTTCAAGTCAGAGAAGATTAATATGGTGCTAAACTATGTTGGCTGGGGAAATTATTTTAAACACATTAACCAGAAGCCAATTGCCCGTATCTGCTTGCATAAAGGAAATTATGTAAAGTGGCAAATTGCCACTCATTAACTAGGTACTGGGTGACTTCCTGGATACATGCCTGATTGCACAATCGAGTGCACAGCCCAGAATGCAGCCAACAGCTTGCTAGTGATCATCGGTTTACCACCAACACACCTTTACACAAATATACACTGACAGTAGGATTCTGGCCTTGATTTTTACAGAATTACACAACTTCTAGAACTTTGGACATATTTAGCAACATAATTTAAATTTGAATGCATTTTTTCTTTTTGGGTTTCATGGGGAAAACTACAAATATTTGACCAAATTTAGTGCTCACCTGATGTCTTCCATTGATATGTTTTTTCAAAATTCCAGTTGAGGGCTGGCAGCTTAGAACTTGGTTCAGTTTAAGAGTTACTTTCTTTTGTCGGTCAAGCAGAAGTAGATGTACTTTTGCCAAAGCTTTGTTCTTATTCACTTGAGACAGTAGCTTAGATTCTACCTCTTCTAATTTCTTGCAAGGATAAAAACAAATGGCTTTCTTCTTTACGTATATTCTTTTGTGTTTGCTATTTTCATTATGAATGGGTGAATTGTTTCCTGTCATTGATTTCCTCCCTTGCTTATAACACATAAGCAAAAGGATGGTTTCTTTTCCTAGTTAATGGCTGCTTCCCAGAGACAAGAGGGTTTCACGTATCATGTTTTATGTTGGTAAAATCATGCCACTTTTCTATGTGTTCACTTTCAGCCTTATGTAATAATTATAAATCTGAAATCTGAAAGTTATCTGAAGTATTCAGCAACAAGATAGCTTAGTCTTCAGACATGTTTGAGCTTTCAAATTTAGCAGTCTTCTAAGATTATTTTTATAGCACAAGTGTGTGTGATTCTGGTTTAAGGTGCTATTGCATTTTTTTTTTTTGCTTTCCTTGCATGATATCCCAAGGTATTCTGCAATCCATCTAAGTATCTACATTGTAAATTAAATACACCCCATACCAGGCGATGTTTGGAGTTGAACATGAGACCTTATGGAAGGAGACTGTGTGCTCTACTGCTGAGTTATAGCTCCTCAGTGGCATGGAAACACAGAAGTGCTCTCCCCAATCTTGCACAGAACTAGGGCAACCATTGTAGTTTGTACTAATAGAAACGTTCAATATACATATACCTTCTGTGCAGCTCTTGACTGTTCTGGAAAACATCTTGCAAAGTCATATCTTACATTTCTGATAGTACATCAATACAAAAGTACAGAATGCTATTTCTAAATAAATAATTTGAAAATTTACAAATGTATAAAAGTTTCAAATGCCACAATGATTAGTGGACTAGTTTAAAATATACTGACACTAGCTTAGAAACAGCAAAGTTTAATGGTGACAAATGTGATCTACTGAGCCTTTCCATTCCATATCTTCAGTTACCAAACATTCATACATTGCTCCTGCAATTGTACTTCAGTCCAGGTTATCTTTTGGCATTGTATGGATGATCTAAAACAATGCCCATGAATTAAACAATTTTATATTACAATTTCACTAAATTATGTTTTTACTACCACAGTTTGATGGGGGGGTTTGTTGAGTTTTATAAAAATATATGCTTCGCTTCCCTAAAACATAATCTGCTTGGTTAGCAAATTGTCATTCTGTTTTTAGGCTGCCTCTACCAGGTAGGCTAGGTCCCAAAACGAGTTACAGTTAGATATTTTTACATCTATGTTCTATAGGCAAGAAGATAGTAAGAAATCTTTTTCAGTTAGTGTCAGGATAACAGTTACCGGTAAGTAAACAGAATGTTTAATTAGAACAGTATTGGAAGATAAACACTTCATAAGTTATGTCAGCTCAGAATATGCATAAAAATCAGCTTAGGTAATAGAGGGAAGGAGGGGAGCAAAGAAATTGGCAAGACTGCCCACAACTCGCCCATAATTTGTATGCTGTCTATAGTAAAATAATTTCTTTTTAGAACTTCTGGTGTTTGTCAATGTACAGTAATCCCCCGCTTATTGCGGGGGTTATGGACCTAACCTGACCTGCAATAATGGAAAATCCGCATGCTGCATTGGGTCGGGATTGGGGGGGCTATCTGGGACCTCCTACTCTTACCTGAGGCCTGGTGCTGCCCCGAGCGGGCCTTCGACTGACTTCCTGGGCCTGTTGGAGGCCCCAGAAGTTGTTTCCGGTGATCTGGAAGTCACTTCCGGTTCACCGTAAGCCATTTCTGGAGCCTCTGACAGGTCCAGGAAGCCCGTTGTAGGCTTCTTCAGGGCATAGCCAGGCCTGAGTTAAGTACAGGAGGTCTCAAACAGTCCCATGCAGCTTGCCCAGGAGCCCTTTGTTTCATATACTACGGTCCCGCGATATACCGGGACCGCAGTATATGAAACATGAAATGGCAGGGGACAACTGTAATCAATCATAATTCCTTAAGGCCATACTTTTAAAAAGATGTCAGAGATGTATATTTCTCCTTATATTCTTTATAACTACAAGCCTGAATATTTTGGGGGAGATAGTTTTCTTTTAGATTAAATAAACACATATAAAATAATATCAGCCTAGCTGATCCATTTTTCTACTTAAAATTATAGAATAAAAAGACAAAATAGCGACTTCATAATGCACAATATACATTTTTTTCTTGTGCCCGAAGAAGTCCAATGCCCAATTACAAAACAAAAACAAATTAATTTACCAAATGCAGATTAAGGCAACATTCAAACATTATAATTTACTTTTAGGAGTGTACATCATAATTTGGCAGAGTCATTCTGAGTGGAGTCCTTCTGTCAGCGGGTGGTAAATACTAGATCCCATCTATTCTATATAATTTATATTGATACATAAGCATGCTTATATACACTATAAAATTATACTACAAGTTTCTCAGTTTTCTTTGTTATTATAGTATTATAGCAGTTTACAGATTAACAATCAGAAGAAGGCCAGTTCCATGGAATAAAGTGCACACAGAATGAATTGTTTAAACGTCCAAGTTTAAATGTAATATACCAGTTTTAAGGTTATAACATACATTCTAAATTTACAGCTGAAATTGCATTTGTCTTTTCCAAAAATATATTATTCATTTCAGAATAATTGCAATATTAATGCAGACATGATGTTGTAAATTTCCCAATATTAATATTTCCCAATGTGAAAATATGATTGTGGAAACTACTGTAATTTGTTTTGGCTAAAAATCAATGTATATTACTGGTTATAGGTAGCTGACATGGAAATAATTAAAATAATTGAAATAGCACTCTTCATGTGCTGTCAAGCCAATCCTGACAGGTAATAAAATATTCCCATCACACTGCTGCCACTAAGTCTTTTGCTTAGTGCTTACTGGCATGTAATGCTACCACAATAAAGAAACAGAATACTTTGCCCAGAATTAGGGCTTTTCCATCAAATTTTGAATGCTAAGCAGGTTCAGAAATACCTTCTTGGCTAAAAATGACATAACATTCTACATCTTCTCTATATCCTAAAGAAACCAAGTGCTTCAAATGTGAGAGAGCTACATGACTACATCATAGACTCCTACCTTGGGAGTCTATGATGTAGTTCTTCACCTTATGTTCTTCACTTTGACTGATATTTTAATTTCTATGTTCTTTCTGTCCATCACAGTAAGCAGGATACTGGACTAGATAGTGCTTGATAGATAGGAATAAAAGTTATATTTCTTTTTAAATTTAAAATGCTTGATCTTTGTGTTTACTATATTCCTGTTATATATTCTATCTCTATTATTTTTACCCCACTCATATTCTGTTTTAGTCAGAAAGTGTCTTGACAACTTTTTAATAAATGTCATTCTCTTTTAAAAAAATAATCCTTTGCTCTTGGCCTGATAACAACAGACCACTGCACACATGTTCTAATAATAAGAGTTGAACTCTTATTTCTAGGGGCAGTGTTTAGGTTTCTGAACTTGAAAACAGTTTCATACTGTTAAAATACAGGAAAACCTAACAATTAACATGAAAACATGTTGGCCTTTTAGAAAATTTGTGTCACATTTCCTCTTTTCCCAGCAATGAAAGGTGAACATTGTCTTGCACATTTGTAGACAGAGTCTGTGGGTGTGCTTCTGACAGATTTGCTTGCTGTTGCTACTAGTCAAGTTGGTGCTGGCCATACTTATTTGATTGTAGTAAATAAGATTTTGGATGTTACAGGAAGGGTTTTGTCTCTTATTGGAAGGGTCATAAAAGCTGTGGGTCCCATGTCAAGCCATTATAAGTTATGAGTCTATTGCATTATGTTGTCAGTATCTGATAAACCAGTTTATTGGGTGGTCCAAACCCACATTGGTCACTCAGCCATCTACTTTATGAACCACCAGAAAAAGTACCATATTTTTCTATGTATGCCATGTGACTTTTTTCTAAAATCATGACACCAAAAATTAAGAGGTGTGGTATACACGGAAGTAAGCTTTTCAGGGTGGGTGGGTGGAGGAGAACCCAAACTCACCTTGATTTTTCCTTGCTTTTTGCAGGATCGGGCTCTGTCTTTCCTTGAGTTCTCCACCCCACTGTTTTCTTTCATTTTCCCTTCTAAACACTCCTCTCAGCTTTGCTGAGCTTTTTTAACAGGATCAGGCTCCCTCAGGCTTGAGCAGCCTATTAAGAAATGTGCTCTGGGGGGGGGGGGAAGGAAAAAGCCGTGCCATTTTTTTATTTTTTTATTTTTAGCATGAAAAGGCATTTCTTAATGCACTGCTCAAGCCCATGGGAGCCTGATCCTGCAAAATACAAATTCACCAAAGGAGTGTTTAGAATGGGGAAATTAAATGTCACAGTGGGGTGGAGGGGGTGGAGGAGACCTCAAGGAAGATTTATTAATTTTATTTATTTGGGGGTCTAAAAAGTGAGGGGTATTTAACAAAAGGTGACATCTCATAGATAGAAAAATACGTTATATGAAGAGATAATGTTGATATCCGTGGCTGGCTTCCTGGAGATGTTAAAATTAACATTACACACAAGATACAATGGGACTGCAAAACCAAGACAGAGACATTATAGTTAGACAGTTTATTGCACCTTGTTTTCCAGCTAAATGCACATCACACAATTTTACTGATAATTTCAAATGCCCGTGAGATAAGCAATTATATGAAATGAACTTTCTGAGAATAATATGGGAAATACAGAAAATAGTTTACATTTTTATAGGTCTTATTCCTCATGGATTGAAAAGTCACAGGTTATCAACAAGTTGTTACAATCTCTTTAAAATGTTTTGGATAAATGCATCAATTAGGTGATAATAATACATCTTCTTTCCCCCCAAATACTTATCATAATCCATATCTCTATTAGTATTAGTTTATTGAATTATTAGTCAATTTAGGAAATTATATGGAACATTTTTCCTTGTTTTTAAATGATGCAGTATAATTATTTTGCATTCCTGCTTTTGAATTTTAATTTCTTAGCCAAGTATTGTATGTTAAATATCAAAATTTATTTATTTTTATTTATGTTCAAACATTATTTGTGCGAAAGAGAGAAGAATGGTATCAACTCTTGCAGGATTTACATTTCAATTATACATCATTTCTGTTATATGTAGAAAATCATGTCTTGTTAATGGTAGCTCCATCACACCCTTCCTTTGTGGTAATAGGAACAGTATTTATTAACGACATGATTTTAGGTAGCAATTAAGTTCATTGTGCTAAGTATTGAAAATAGTATTTTTATTTCTCAGATACTACTTTATTTCAAGCAAAAATAAGAACAATTAAGTATGCCAGTGTAAATCCAGTACAGCACACACAAAATTGACCAGAATTAGGTTATACTATTTGAAACCTTATGCCAAATAAAACTTGTTAATCTTAAAACTGCTTCTTGGTTTTGCTATAACCAAAACCATTTTGCAACCAATTTAATTTCTTTAACAGTCAGTATTAACGTCTCTTTTTTTCTGTGGGTTTTTTAATAACAGTTTTCCCCTTCAGTGTTACCATTATGTGATCAGATAATACACTGTTCACAGCTGCAGTTCTGGAATATTTCACATAAAGGCCTTAAATAGTAAAAACTATTTAATATATGTTATATAACTTTCATCATTGAGTTTGATTTTTACCTGCAGTAATTTTATGGGCAATCAGCAATTTCCATGATGCATCCCTTTCAATGATTCACCACCTTCATATATTTCAACAACTTGAACTTCAAATGAATAAATTATTTCATGTGAATAGCGAATTTACAAAAGCCAGAATTTGTATTTTATATTTAGATCAGAACCTCAGTGGATAGAATGGACAGAAAGCTGGTGCATGTCACCAAATTCTTGATCCAAAAGTGCTACTAGCTGTACAAATTAGAGACCTGTTCATTATTTCTTCATTATGAAGTCTGAATCCAATGGAACCAAATACTCTGACATGTCCTTCCCTTAACGTGCCAGAGAAGTAATGCTTGCTCTACATTTTTCCTCCACTTTCTTCTGCCAAAACCTACAGTGTTTGGGTGCCCATAGCCTGCTTCCAATGGGAATGATTTGGCAGCAGCTACCTGAAATTTAAAGATGATTCCTGAAAAAAATCTGTCTCATTGTGATATCTGAATAGGCCTTGTGATAGATAAAAATTGTGTGTGTGTGTTTTAAACAAACAAAATGCAGTATTATTAAAAAAAACCCAGGATTTTATGGCATCATAAATTCTAGCAGGTTTTATTTGACTTACAGTTTCTTAAACGTTAACCTACATCTCAGTTCTGCCCATAAATATTTTTGCCATGGAGGGTAAGACATTCCTTAGAGGTCATTTGGCATATTGTAAACAGTGGCAGATTGTGTACCATTCTCTCCAAAATCATTTCACCAGCATCTTTAGAACTAACAGAGGATGATCAACAACAAAATATTTTGAATTCCACATGAGTGAACAGTTCTCCACACAACCACCCAGATAACCATTCAGACATAAAGCAAGGTACTATGTTGCATTTGCTACTCAAAAGGAATGTGGGTTCACACTATCTAAATTTCTGGACAGCTATGTTAGCAACAAGAAAGTGCTATGAATTTATCCAACCACAAACTGAGGAAGAAGAAACTGTGCAGCATCCTATACGTCTTTCTTGTCAGATCCACATATGAGACCCAATTTTATAGCGATCTTGACAGTCATAATCTGATTCAGGGTATACTGCCACTGTGAAACCAACTAGTTCACCAGCTCACAGCTACCAACTTCCCAATGCAATAAGAACATAAGAACATAAGAAGAGCCATGCTGGATCAGGCCAAAGGCCCATCTAGTCCAGCTTCCTGTGGATCCACCAGATGCGTTTGGGAGCGCATGAGACTAGATATCTGTCTCCTGATACCACTCCCCACATCTGGCCCTTGAAGTATCCCAGTTTAAACCCTGGAGACACTGAGAACGAACAATCATTTTTGCTAATCTACAAGAGTAAAAATTCTGCATTCTCCTAACTGAAAGATTCTTATAACATTCATTTTATTTTTACATACAGTCTCTGTCACCAAGCTTAAGCTGAAGTAATCAGCAAACAACCCCATTTGTTACACAACTTCAGCTGCACAAAATGTGGCATTGAAAGAAGTGGGCTAAAGTCCACAGAAATTTATGGTAAATAAAATGTCTAAGATTCTAAGGTGCCATAAAGTTCTTTGTTGTTTTTGTTGCAAGAGGCTAACACAGCTACCTCTTTAAGTACAGTATCATAAAGACATAACCAGAGCTGTTTTCTGACAATAAATTATACCTATCTAGCTGGTTCTGTGATGTGCTGGTTCTTGAATTTATTATTAGATGTGGGGAGATAATTTTCATATCATTATTCAGGTCAAATGATTCAAGGTGCAGAATCTGGTTTTAAAAGTATTCTAGAAGCTAGCAATGGTTTATGGTCATCCTCATCAGAATATGTTCTCATGTTTCAACGGTTGTAATTCATAAATTTCATGGAATCAGTTTCTATTAGTAGCATTCACAACTGTCTTTTTTCTGACAGCTATTTCCTATACTGGCAGAGATTATGTTATCTGCTTTCAAATTTGAATGACTTATAGAGGCTCTAATAGAGCTTTCAAGGTAAGCGAGATGTATTTAAGGAGTAGTTGCTCCAGTTTTACATCCCTAGTGAGTTTCCACGGCTGACCAGAGATTTGAACACAGGCCACTACAGCCTTAGCCCAACATCCTATCTGCTATAACACACTGGCTATTCCCTACTGCCCTAAGTAGAAAAAGGCAAATCAGGAATACATGCATTTTGTTGCTAGTACTTGAGTATTTTTTCTTAATTTCATTATGAAAGCCATTCCTATCTTGTGTTGCTATGACAACTTGTTATTAGGTAGCAGCAGTTGGTGGGTTTCAGGCTTTATCATCTGCAGAATTCAGAGGCAGCACTTCGCCCTGCTAGTTTCTGCAGTGAACTATGAAATGTTCTTCTTCCTGTCCTTCCCACTGACTTTCTCATCACCAAGGCAACGGGTGTCTGCCCACACAATTGAAATCTGAAATCAGCAGCTCAAGGTAGGATTGTTCACAGCCTGGCAAAAAACATCCTCCATTCTGAAATGTTTGTGTGGCGGCCCTGTGTTTTCTTAAATGTTTTTTCCCATTTTACTTTTTAAAGGCCATAGACTGATCTGCCTGTAGACTTAAAAAAAAAAAACATTTTCATCTTAACACATTTTGGTAATACAAACACATTTAATTGTTCAAGAATATTCAGGGAAGTTAAATTAATATGGATCTAGCACATTTTCATAAGATACCTTAATTCTTTTTTTATCTAGTATCCTCTCTCTGCAAGATTGGTTTGGGGTGATTTATTTGAGATGAAAGGAGATAATGTTTACATTGTAAATGGTAAAAATGTGCAGAACAACAGTTTGGATTGCGACTATGCAGATCTGCTTCTCCTGGGTTCAGTTGCCAGTGCGGGACGTATCGTGTAACTTTGAGCAAGTCACTATCACTGTTTAATGGAAATTATGTAATTCTTTTCTGCTTTGTCGCACTGGGCCAGGATAGGTTTTAAAACAATAAATATAATATTAAGAACAATTAGACCTTTACATTATCCCAGTTGGTACTTACGTATCTCCAGTTCTTTCCATGTAATAGAGAGGGATTTCTGCACTGCACACCACGTTTCCAAAGATGTCAAACTTTCAGCTGTAGAGAGAGAGAAGGAAGCAGAGATGAAGAATAACAGAGTAGAAGTGGACAAACAACAAGACAAAGAAGGATGGTGAAAAGGGTACATGGATGATGCACAACCACTGTTCTTAAGTGGTATTAAGCTAAGGACTATACAGTGATACCTCTACTTACAAGTTTAATCTGTTCCGAAAGCATGCTCATAAGCCAAATCGCTTGTAAGTAGAGCCGCTCGTAAGTAGAGGTAGCACTGTACATAAATAAAATCACCATAGAGACTATCCTGAGAGGTTTGCATGGAAGTGGTTATAGGAATTAGAAAGGACAGAGAGAGCTTGAAAGAAAACATGATCTTTTAGCAAGTTACAGGAATTATATAACTAAAATCACGAACAGCATTATGTTCAATAAAATGAACTACAAAATGCTTTTCCTTAGTCATGGTGAATTGACTACGAAAACCAGAGAACAATGTGTTTTCCTCATTATTAATTTTGTCTTCCTGACCTTTTGTTCATACACTAGATAAAGTTCAGTTATAAAGGATAAACCACTCTTGTTCACGCATGCAAAGGTTCAAATGATAGCAAATACCTTGGTTGTTTCTGTCTTTAAACAAAGCTGTAATGCACAAGGGATCTCAATCATTTTCATCACACGTGTAATAAGAGCCAAACCCCTAATGAAATTCTTGTATATAGTTATGATTTTCTATAATTACACTGATGAGTATAGCATATTATGTCTTGAGTATCCAGATGCTTTCCTAATAGCCTGAAATCACAGGGGGGTTCTTTCCAATCTGCAGTGAAAATAATTGGTTTGGGGAATGTTTAACAGGTGTGCTTATGCAAGAGAATTAATAGAAATGTGAGATTCTCATAAAATATGAAAATGACAGTGACCTAGTAAATGCCCATCAAAAGCTCAACATGAATACATGCCTATTGGTTGAAGGAAAATGTTGGGTTACGGACATATATTTTTTATTTTTCAACATTCTATTCATTTGGTTGTGAATATATTACTGGAATGAATACTGCTATCATACAGTATTGTACAATAGAGTACTGTACATTCATAACATATTTTAATGGTGTTAAAACAGAAGTAGGACAGTACCTTAGCCTTGATAGACTGTTTCACACTGAAGAGCAAAAACAAAAACAAAACAAAGCATTCACACACACACACACACACACACACACACACACACACACACCATGTGTCACTCTGATTACCAATTATTTTATGCTAATATACGAGATATATTATAGTGCTATTAGCGTAGCAAGGTAATCAAATTATTTTAAACTCCTGTTATAGTAGGATGTTCAAGTACCTAATAAAAATACTGAAAATGTTGGCTTGGATCCAAAGCTGCTCCTTTGAATGGAAAGCACTTTTGCTGCTGTATGCTAGACCCTTGAATACCTGGCTGGGGGTGGGGAGGGTGCAGGAATATCCAGAGCCTTCTAGCAGCAGCTTTTATGCCCTGTTCCCCCACCATTCCACCAAGTCTCTCACTCTCAAATAGCTCAGAGATAATAAGAGGGGGAAAAGTGGAAAAATGGAATAGCTATACTCTTATTCTAATCTCCAAACAGGCTCAACAAGCCTACAGTTCTGAAAATCTAGTGTTGTGTGTATTCCTCCTTTCTGAATCACAGAAGATGAAATATTTATGTCAGTATTTTCATTTTAACTTTCATGAATGCAGTACTATGTCTCTCTAGGCTTGGGTATGTGTCTTCTGTAAAGGATAAACCTACTGTACTCTTGATTGGCTTTTCAAACTGGTTTTTCACAAGGTTAATCCTCAAGTGCTGTCCAGTTACTGGTCCACCTCCATGGAGGTGCTTTGAAATTGTGTCTCTTGCCCGGTGGCACACAAAAGGCCACACAAATCCTGGGTGATCATGGCTGGTCTCTTGCCTGGGAGGCACAGTGGTGATTTGAACTACCAAACACTAGCTTGAAGCAAATTTTTGTTGGTCTTTTTAATTTTTTTAATTCTTGCCCTTGGGATTTACTTAATTCTTCTTTCTGTCTTTTCTTTCCAGATGGAACGTCTTTTTAAATAAAATGGGGATGACTGTTGCACCAATTAGTGGCTGTACTAGTTACTTAGCTGGGCCCATTATAAAAGTGTATGCCCTCTTTCAATAATTCTAGACCTGCAGTCTATTGGACTTATGCTTTTAGTGTGCTATTGATGCTGCAGAACTCAGGAAAGTATGTCTGCTTGCAAAAATATTGTCCTACAAATACCACTATCACTAGTAAAGTAATCTGGATTTATCAAAGTTAACAAGTAATCTAATGGAATTTATTGTATAACAACTTGCATTGCAACGTTTCTCGACCTTTTAAAACCTATGTTCTCTATTGACATAAACATAAGACCCCTTCAAAGCTTTGAATTAAGTAATTTTGTTTGAAATTTGACATTACACATCTGAAACAAAAGCAGAGCATTTCTAAACTTGATAGCAATCATCTGTTACTCCCTTCTGCACATTTTAGGATGATGCAATATGTTGCACACTAAGAAAGCAGTAAGTCTATATCTTTTTTAAAAAATCATATTGAATATGCTTTTTTCCAGGGCACACATCTCCCCTGAAATCCTAATATACAGTAACCCCCTAAGAGGGTGCACCCCACTAGCTGGGAACCCCTAGTTAATTAAGACCATCCGGAGTTCCCAGCATGTAAAAACTTTTGAATTTTCCAAAATTTTTAACTTGATTGAAGGGTGGGAAGCTGGATGACAGGAAGGAAATGTAAAAATCTAAAAATTAAGCCATGTTTTGTGGGCAGGAACTCTGTAGTTAGGACTCATTCTCAAAACTGGAATTATTGATAGAATGCAATAATTACAGTTAGTGCTGCATGCTGTCAAAATGAAGAAATGGCCAATTTCCATTTCTGAAAGCACACTGATTAATGAGTTTGCAACTCTGTTGCCTGTGTTTCTATTTTTGGGTCACAGCAGGTCTTAATGTCCATGCCAATATTTAGTAAACTCTGTAAACTGACTTTTGCTTTGGATGAGACATACTGTTAAATTCATTGTTAGCCCGACCAGAAGCAGAGCCTTGGAAATGAATGAGTTAGATTTTCTTTTCCTGTGTGTACCTGCTAGGTAGCATTTCTTTTAATAAACACTATTTGATTAGCTTATATTTCAGCATTATATCTATCATTCCCATTTGAAGTGAATTTTTATGGAATATTTTAGTACAAGGTGGTATGACGTGGCTACATTTTATATACATACGTGTACACACATGTGTACAGTTAATTTAGTCTATACAGAGCATAGTGACATAATCCGACTCTTCGTGACCCCATGGACCAGAGCACGTCAGGTCCTTCTGTCTTCCACTGCCTCCCGGAGTTTGGTCACATCCATTTTGGTTGCATTGATGACACCATCCAATAATCTCATTCTCTGCCATCCCCTTTTCCTTTTGGCATTAATCTTTTCCAACATCAGGGACTTTTCCAAGGACTCCTCTCTCTTCGTGAAGTGGCCAAAGTACTGGAGCCTCACCTTCAACATCTGTCCTTACAGTGATTTCTTTCAGGATGGATAGGTTGAGTTCTTTCAGGATGGATAGGTTTGATCTCCTTGCAGGGGGACTCTCAAGATTCACCTCCAGCACCACAGCTCAAAAGCATCAATTTTGCGGCAATCAGCTTCCTTTATAGTGGAGCTCTCACTTCCATGCATCACTACTGGAAAAACCATAGCTTTGACTATCTGGCAAAGTGATATATCTGCTCTTTAAGATGCTGGCTAGGTTTGTCATCACAGCACAGCTTTTCCCATTCTTTTGTTGACTATGAGGGCTACTCCATTTCTTCTATGGGATTCTTGCCCACAGTAGTAGATGTGACAGCCATCTGAACTGAATTCACCCATTCCCATCCATTTAAATTTGCTGATGCCCAAGATGTCAATGTTTATTCTTGCCATCTCACGTTTGACCACATCCAGCTTACCCTGGTTCCAAAGATATCACATTCCAGGTTCCTATGCAGTATATTTCTTTGCAGTGTTGGACTTTCCTTTATCTTCCAGGCATGTCTGCAGCTGGACATCCTTTTGGCTTTGGCCCAGCCTCTTCATTAGTTCTGGAGCTACTTGTACATGTCCTCTGCTCTTCCTCAGTAGCATGTTGGACCCATTCTGACCTGAGGGGCTCATCTTCCAGTGTTGTGTCTTTCAGCCTTTTGTTTCTGTTCAGGGGGTTTTCTTGGTAGGGATACTGGTGTGGCTGGCCAGTTCCTACCACAAGTGGACCACATTTAGTCAGACTCTCCACTGTGACCTATGGCATCGCTCATAGTTTCTCTGAGTTGCTCAAGCCCCTTCACCGCGACAAGACAGTGATCCATTGGGTATTGTAATCATATTTACATGGATATTTCTAGGTTATAGAACGAACCATCTGTATTTCCATTTTTTTCTTATGGGGAAAATTCGCTTTGATACAAGTGCTTTGAATTACAAGCATATTTCCAGAATGGATTATGCTCGCAAACCAAGGTTTTACTGTACATAGGATTAGTACCTTAAATGCAACTCTGGGCTTTCTTTACCACTGAAAGTTTTAAATATTGTGTCATTAGATTTTTTCCCCAGAGGCTGTAAGTTAACTTTTTTCTTCTTGTTGTTCCTTTTTAGACATTCCCATAACGTACAAATTGATGTCTACTGAACATAAATATCTGTATGTTGCTTCTTTGTCTCGCTGCGCCCTGAATGTTTCTATTCAGCTTCTCATCTGCATCCAGTAATGTTGCCTTACTTAACCTTGGCTGCAATCTAGAGCAAAACTCCTACCATCATTATTTGGTTACAAGGAGCCTGTTGTTGCTCTCATAATTCCCTCTCATTTACTCCTTCTACAAATTAAGCTCCATACTGTGAATCACTATAGACAGACACTTGCCTGGAATATTTTGTTTTCTGTGCCTGGATTAATGAAATTCTTAAGTGGGGAAACCAGAAAGCCTGGAATGTTTTCTTAACTGAATGTTGAAAGTGGTCAGCATTTTTTTGTTCCATTTAAGTGTGAGAGGTAAGGAAAAAAACTGGAGACAGAATGTCAGACAGTACAAGACAGATGTTGGCAGTAGGTGTATCACAACAGAATGTTGACTGCAAAATGTACAGAATGTACTCACTGTTGTAGCAACATGCTTTTAACAAGCTGGTGGTGATGGTAGGCTGGCATAGCAAGTAACACAGTAGCTTAAAGCAAATATGGTGGAATTTAGCAGGGCTGGGGGACATTTTCCACATTTGATAGCTGTCTCCAGGCCATACTCCCAAAGGATAGGGCCAAAGGGAGACAGTGTGGCCAAGAGGTTTATTTTTGTCAGAATTTACTTGGTGGTGCATGATTATTATTTATTCTGAGTGTTAGTATTAGTATTTAATCTGTGCTCCTTTATTCTCTCACATAGAAACATTTGGACTGTGTGAGTAGCAAAAAAAGGCTTTATTGAAAGATGTAAACACCTGCCACATAAGAAGATGTGCAGAACGAACCCTTGATACTGTAGCTGATAATCTTACTGTTCTTAATTATGTTACTTTAGTAGATGAGGGAGTAAAATGATGCAATGCTTCATTGCCAGTTCTCCTGGTGTTTAAATTTATATTAGGTAACATGTTGGTTACAGCTGTTTCAGAGTGGTATTAAGTAGGGAGTGGCTTGTACAAAAACCCTGTGAGAAGCAAGAAATGTTTTGCAGCATAAGCTATCGATCTTTGGTGGTGTGCTGTGAAATTCAGCTCTCAGTTTCTTGCTGAGAGCTGAATATGGTAACAAATGGCCAATATAAAATTGAGCATTTAGGAACTACAATATGTGAAAACAACAAAATACTGCATTAGCTCCCTCGCCTCATATTGTCTTGTGTAGTTATAGCCCTCTATTTTCTATTACTCCCAACCACTTTCTTTCTTTCTTTCTTTCTTTCTTTCTTTCTTTCTTTCTTTCTT
>JAHTLZ010003399.1:2078078-2100057 GCA_023846285.1 Phrynocephalus versicolor
TGTGTGTGTGTGTGTGTGTGTGTGTGTGTGTGTGTGTGTGTGTGTGTTGTGCACACCATTCAAATTGGGTTGTCTACGTTTATTTAGTAATTTTCTGCAGACCTTGAAAATGTTACCTTTTTTGAACAACAGTCTCCACAATGGGTCGGGCAACTTGTTAAAGAATCTGGGATATATATTCCAAAAAGGTAGTTTTTAAAAACTATGGTATTACTATACCCCTTATAAATGTAATAATTAACAATGCAGTACAATTTTTAAGGCCAGATTTCTTCCTGAAGGCATAAATGTGAATAAATTTATCTTTTCCATATCATTTTCTGATATTTTTATATGGGTGTATAATGTATTCATTTCATTGTTGTTATAGCTTTAGGGGACACTAAAAATCCAGAACTGCATCCTATTAAATTATTTTCCTTCTATCAGAGATGAAATTTCATGTATTAGAAAAGTGGCATCTTTCCGTGTGCATGTGTGCATGCAAATAAAAAGGAACGCTATGGAGCTATCACTATATAAAAATATCATCAGATATGCTTTCTCTCTTTTATCTGGCTTGCATGACTGTGTTGCAAATAACAGTAGTAATATGATTATAATGGGCCATCACAGTTCTTTCACCATATTGTATCACTGCTTTATTGTATTAGGCTAAAGCACTGCGAGAGTTGATAGAACGTCCCCATGCCAACTCGGATCCACTTCTCTTGGCACTGAACCGATTGGATTCACAGATTGATAAACTATTGATTAGAGAATGTAGATCGGAGAGAATTGGCACAACGGAGACTCATCTTCAGCCTCTTGCAAGCAACCTCTAATGTCCTGCATTCAGAAAGCCAATCAATTCTTCATGAATAACTTTGATGTTTATAAGCCAGAACTGACTTTAAAATCTAAAGAACCAAATGCCTGGATAAGGGACCTCCAGGAAAACTCTTACAAGGGGAAAAAATATGTGGCCCGACTAAACTGCTTTTATTTTTGAAGAATGCATTCTTTCTACAGAGGGACTAGGCACAATATCAGACCCAGGCTACATGGAATACAGTTGCAGAAAATACTGCCGCCGGTTTGAGAGAAACAGAAGGGAAAAGGGTCATGGCAGGGAAAGGGCTGTGGATGCTCACGTGTGCCCCATAGTCTTCCTGGAAAGGAAGAAACATCAGCTGTGGCAACGATAAAATCCTATTTTGAAGATGGACTTCTGTGACTCCAATCCTGACAAAGGGAGGGAAAGAGCTAACACCAGGCTTTTTCATGTTATTAAAGGAAGATATCAAGCCGTATACTACAAATGAAATGTATCAAGCACACTCAAACTGTTCTGAAAATTAACAACCCAGCCCTGTGGTTACTTGGAAGTAAATCCAATTCACTTCAGTGGAGTTTACACATGCTGAATTGACACTAGTTGACAGCAGACCCATTCATTTAAATCCAGGTCTAGCAGAAAAATGTTGAGGGTGTGTGTGTCATTTTAAATGTAAAAATCTGATGCACTTAGTAACTGCCAGCCCTCGTTATGTGCTGCTTGTGCTTCCTGTAGTCTTCCCCATCCCCACCCCAAGTGCTTTTTTTTTTCTATGCTCTATAGAAAAAAGTTTTGGGGACATTAGTGACATCATGTGGAGGGGTTTGTTCATGTTCTCTAAATAACAATCCCCATCTTGTTTACTTACAATTGGAGCAGACCTGAGTTTAAACTGTCACATATAGCTTGAGCTTTGCTTTCAAGTACGTAGGCTTCGAACGGCCACAGAGTTTGCAGAGCAGTTTATGAGGATGGATCAGATGGTCATCATGACAGTGGAGCTGATGTGTTTCAAACTCTGCAGAAGGAAGTCTTCAATTTCTCCTTACCTTCTAGGATTTAAATGTGAGTGATGTTGCCTTGCAGCATAGGCATAAAGTATTCTCTGTTCATAATCCATAGGAGACAATGATGGGGCCCAGATTTTGTCTGAACGTCTTCCTAAGTAAATCCAGATATTGTTGATCATTATGTGGGTCTCCTATGGAACATTATTTGCCTGTATCTCTGTGATTGGATGTGGATTTTCTCTCTATTTTTGGCTAAGGGTGTACTGTAATGTTAATGCTAATTTCTTGATATTTCATACTATTATATGAAAAGAGAATTTTAAAATGTATTTTGAAATGTTTTATTTCTGTCAGGTCAATGTATGGTATTGCATTCTGTTAATACCAATAAAATATACAGAGTTATTTATATATAAATGCATTTACAGTACTTTTTTATAGAGGAGAAAAGTATGATTTTTGCACAAGTGAATAATTCAGTATCTGCTTAACAGCAGTTTGGAAACTCAAACAGCTTTAATGTGCAATTTTAAAAAATAAATAAAACCTGTATATTATACACCAAGAAACAGAAATTTCATTATAATGCATCTTGTCTTCATACAAGATTATTGAATCTTGTACAGGCCTGTTTGAACATTTCACTATAAATTGAGTTTCAATTGCTTTTCATGAGTACAAAATTAATTCACCTGTTTCACCAGACTATCTTAATTATTTGCTGATTATTTACAATGAAAAACAATAGCCTTCGGACATGATCTATTCAAAGTTAAGTGTTTGAGTCTTGTTGACTTAATAGACAAGCTAATTCAGACTCAAACATCTCCCAATGAAATTACATATTTAAATTTGGATGGGCACCGATAAAAGCAAGTTAAATAATTTTGTTTGGTGGTGATGCAAACTTCATCATGAATTTTAAATCAATCACATGTTTGGAAGAATCATTTCCCCCATAATTTCTGCTATTTTGGTTCTCAGCAAAAGCAGAATTTAATTTAATATGCAATTCCACACAATTTTCTTTCTGCTTTAATTAACCTTGTTATTGCATAAAGATTTGCAAACTGAAAGATTTATCATGAAAACCTTTCTGGAATGGCCTGAAACTGTTATATTCCATCATGAAATTATGTACTTAGAACTGAACTATTGCACAAATGAGTTAGGGAGCTAAAACCTGAGTTTAGAATTAATAATACCTTGAATGCCATTTTGGATTCGCAGAGATTGCTCATTTGCTACACTTTGCTACAGGCTAAATGGAGCTTATATGTTGGCGCCATTGCTCCCTTGAACAACGTTGGGGTACGGGCACTGGACCACCATGTAGTTCAAAATCTATTAAAATGTTTATGTCCCCAAAACAGAACTACAAAGCATAAACAGTTGAAGGTTTTTCTCTCACTCTTTCTCTCTCGCACACATGCACAGACCTCCCACAACCCATGTCAGCTTCCCGGCATGCCCCAGCAGCCTACCTCACAGCAATGTCAGGAGATGGGGCATCCCACACCGCCACTGTTAGACTGAGGCCCATCACACTGCCAAAAATAAGGGCCCCTGTAAGCCCAAGACTCATTTCCTGGGAATGAATAGCCATACAATATTTATTTATTTATTTATTTATTGGAGGAGAAATCCATGTACAGTGGACCTTTGTATAACAAACAGTTTGTATAACATAAAATCTGTACAGCATAAAAAAATTCTGGAGATAGGGGAAATTTGCTTAACAGAATCGCCTATGGGAAGAATCTGTACAACATAAAAATGGGACTACTCTGTTTTCAATGCATTTCTATGGGAAATTTGTATAAACGAAAATTTGCTGAACATAATTTCATTTGGAATGAATTAATCCCTTTATACAAGGTACCACTGTATAACAAAAACTGCGGTTCTTAGACCTGTCCAATTCAACGGAGAATTTTATTCAAACTTCAAAACAGACCCTTCAGTAGTGAGTTGAGTGACGATTTTACAGGGGTAATCAGAAGGCAGTGCTTGACATGAATTACACAGAGGTTTGTCAACTCTCTTTGTATTCCAAAAACTAAAGTGTATAAAAAGCTCTCACTTTTTTGGTAATACAAAGAGGGTTTAGTCAGGAAACACAATATTTCAGATTATTTCATACATACATTTTACATATGTAACTAGACTGAGTAGTGTCTTTCTGCTGCTTACATGAAAACTTTTACTTGCCAAGGAAGTCATATAATGATTCAGAGCACATACCATGTTGTTAGTACACCAGTTATGAAAAATAAAGCTGATTTTATAAATTCCAATTTATTTTTCAGAATGCTTTTCTGATCTGGATTAGCAAGCCTGGGCTGTAAGAAAACAGTAGGAAGCTCTTAAGTTTTATATCGAACATATTCCTCCAGTCATTCCTTCTGAAGTAGTAAACCTAATATTGTAATCAAGTGTGGAACATCATCAACTATTATTAGTATTCAAGGTATTCCAAACATCTGAATGTGGATACTAAATCTACATGGAAAATCATGTTGCTGTTTTGCTGGCTGCATAGGTGTCACATGAAACATCTCTGCTTAGCTAAAGTAAAAAAACCTACCTCTGTGACAGTAATTTTAAAGGAAATCTCAGCCTGTGATGCTCCCCCTGTTCAGTGCTTCCTTGGGTTACAATAATATGTTACATACATTAGACTGTTTCAGGTAAAAGTTTATACATTTAATTTGTGAACCTCCTTATCTAAAGCACAAGAAACTTTCATCTCCCATTGCCACCTCAGGTCCGAAATAAAGAGATAAAACAAGAATTGTGGAGTTTAAATTGGGCTGTAGTTTATTGATTAGCTGTATTAAGTAAACTGTAAAGGATGAAAATCCGGGGGGGGGGGGGGCTCAGAATAATGCAAGTGGCATGAATTACAGGGTCTAATTAAATTTAGGGAGGTTCTGTCCACTAGCACAGCATCCATCCCAAAGAAACGGTCTGGCCAGCCCTCATCTAACCTCTAGGGACCAATTTTAATGCTCTAACTAATAATTGTAGGCAAAAATAAAAGAAAAACAAAACAAAACAAAAGACACAAAACATGTGGCAACTTAAAGACTAGCTTTCATATTTTAATGTAACATTTCATGGACACGTCCACTTCTGCAGACATATAGCATACATAATACAAGCATACATGTGACCTTGTATTTGTAAGGTATTATATGTAAACTTTTCCCTACTGCTTGCTGCTAGTATGGAAACAATAATGCCATTTATTTATTTATTTATTTATTTATTTATTTATTTATTTATTTATTTATTTATTTATTTTATTTTATTTTATTAATTTACATCTGTCACTTCCAAATCAGTACAAGCATTATACTGTATACTGACATATTACTGTATATGAGAAAAGGATACAGCTACTTGGTGTGAGTGATAGAGTGATGCAGATCAGTAACATAATGTAGAAGAGGTAGCTGTGTTAGTCTATCCACAAATTTCAGGCAAAATCAAAGAAACCTAACAGGACAGTTTCTAAGCTGGATTCCCAGGCTTTTAGGCAGGCAGCTGCCCCCAGCTTGACAGTATGCAAGTGTATTAGATCTCCACATGTGCCCTCAACTAACAAGCCTGTGATGGGATTTATAGTCCATCTGGAAAAAGTGATAGGTTTGGAAAGCAACTTTAAAATAATTTAAAAAGTGGACTTTTGAAAGAGCCAATTTAAGATGTGACAAGAGGTGATAACATGTGCCTGTCTCTATAAATCCAATTGCTTATTCCAAAGTTATTTAATTAGCAAACTAGTTAATGCTGACTCAATGTGTTAAAATGATTTTCAGTACACAACACTAACAACCAGTCTCCAAATTTTTAATAGATTATAGTAATTAATTAATTTACAAACTTAAAAGTTCCAAGCTCTGGTGTGACATTTGCAATCAGTGGGACAGTTTTCCCAATCTGAGGGGAGGTTGTGTACTGGGTGTGCATGTATTTATTCAGAACTGGATGCTTACCCTATAAGTCTGAGCCGACAAGTGTTGTTCGAATTTGACTTATGACTAATGTAGCTAAGTTCAGTTATCCTCACCATTTGTCATTTAACCTTTAAGACAGCCTAGTGTGCCATGACTACATTCTGTGCCATAGATATGTTGCTAAAGGAACAATCACCATGCACTAATTGCCATATACACTACCATAAGGACAGGATTATCTCTTTCAACGCGTATTTGACATTAAGTGGGAAAGAGAAGGAAGAAAACAGTAATCACTTAGCATATGTAATTTCTTGCATAATTTCTTGCAAGTAAGAAATTATTTTAAAGCATATTAATTTTCTGCTAATTTTCTGTTGATTTTATTTGTATTATTTTTCACTTTTCTTTGCACTTTTGGTCACTAGCCATCTTTTATGATGGTCACGTAAAAAGCTTTGATATGATCAAAGCCATATGCAGCATAATTCGGCAATTTAAAGAATAGTTAAATTCTGACACAGAGATATCAGTTAAGACCACTTGTGAGAAAAAGACAATTGTACGTAAGTAGTTCTAAATGACTAGGACGATGGTTGCCAATCATGAATGGGGTTGCCATCTCTCTGAAGGAGCAGGTTCATAGTCTAGGACCTACCCTTGAATCCATCTTCATCAGTGGAGTCCCAAATAGTCATAGCAGTTTGAAGTGGTTTGTACCCCTGGAATATTACTCCACCAACTTCCTAGTTCTAGTCAGTAATATTTTTACTACTGTGTTGCAGTAACACCAAAACTGTTTCTAGAAAAAAAAAGTGCTGGAAGATAATTGCTTGTCAACTATGTTTATACACAATGTTGGATTTTATTCTTTCTTCCATGATTTCCCTTTGCCCCCATCTGCATGAAACAGTTGAGTGAGGTTGTCTGGATGTTTGAGCTGAGGTGTTATCGGTATATCAATGATATCCAGCCATATTTCTCTGCATCACAGTTACTTGAGGCTTTGAATGTGCTGGGTCCATGCCTGAGCATAGTAATGGACTGTGTGAGGGCCGATAAGTGGAAGTCAACCGGCTTCTCACATGGCTTTGGTGAATGGGTGGATTTATGTGAAGGTAAGGTTCTGCATTCATCATCTCATGTGATACACATAGAGAGACCTGCAAAACATGGCCTAACCCCCACAAATGCTCTGCTATGAATTTGTTGACCCACCATGGCTTTGATAGAACTACCAGTGTAATTGATTTCATGCTGTCTTATTGATTCTGCAAATTACATACAGGAGTATCCAAACTGTAGACTGAATTCACTCATAATTTGTGGTCAGCTGCAGAAATACCCCTTGCCTACGTGGTTCTCCTCCTGATACTGAAAGTATTTCAGATCCCTTTCTGTACAAAGTTACCCAGATTATTTATTTATTTATTTATTGGATTTTTATACCGCCCATCTTACAGCGGTAAAACCTGTGCTATTCCTTCCCTGAAAAGTTTTTGAAGGGATTTGTCTGTAATATGTTAATGCTGCATTTCAATTTTCCTCCTTTATTACTAGATTAAATCCAGGAAGCCCTAGGATTAGTGAAAGGCTCCCATGCTGGAACAAGGAAGCAAGGCAGAGTTGTACATGTTTCTGAGATGGGTGATTTTACCATCATAAACAGGCATGGGTAGGGATGTGACCTGGGCTTTCTCACCTTACCCCAGTGATACTGAACTCTTATTCAGCAATAGTTCTCATTCCACCAGCATTATGTAAAAGGGTCTATTGAAAGCCTATCATAAGTGGTTGGAATGGGGACAAATGGACTACATCTGTTTTGTTCTCTTCTTTGCTTCATCTTTCTGAATCAGAAGCTTTCAATGAAAAGAAGTAGATTGACACCTGCCTGATACAGCCAGCCATGTACTAAATCCATCTGTGTCTGAGACTTCATATTTCCATCTAGTACTGGCTTGGAGAGAAATGAGGAGACCAAAATAATAATAATAATAATAAGGGTAGGGAGACAGTTGGGGGTGGTGTAGAACAGAAAACTGCACTTTCAATAGAGATGCAGAGAGCCAACTGAAAAACTGGATGAAAGCCTACAAGATGTGGAAGACATATTTTGTCCTACAGGACAATCACAAAATGGTGTGAAAAGACCTTTGGTAAGGCAGAGAAAGAAGGGAGCATACTGGAAACCCCTTCTGGGAAAACCCTGAGTTCTGATTGTAGCATAGGTGCATTTGACTCTTGGGTTATGATAAAAGTACATAAATGGCCGCCTTAGTTCTGACCCTTGGTATTTAGTGATTGTTTTGAATAATGTGAACATTCACATTTAATTTATTAAGATGGAGAACAGTAACACACAAATAATGGTATTATTAAATCATTTTATTACATCTTTTTATCCTGCTCTTTCTGGCATTTAAATGTGAGGAGCATAGAAGAGTAAAGCAGAATAGCTAGAAAAAGGATTTAGAGTTAGGGGAGTGATCTATTGTTTTAGTGTTGCTCTGTTTTCACATTGAAAACAGAGTTGTTAGTCTCAAGCAGAGAAGATTCTGCAGCTGGGTCCATAAACCACAGTGTGGATGTGGATTTCTAGCCAACTTCTTTTGTGAGTGTTGGCATTTTGTGTGTACAGTATGTGGTCTATGAGACCCCAGAATGAATCATCTGAGGGTCCATTATTTCTTATGGAGAATTCTGATTTGGTTTACAAGTGTTTTGGTTTACAAGCATGTTTCCAAACTGAATTATGCACATAAGCCAACATATTACTGTACTCTTGATTTGGGAAGTAGATTTTTGAGGAAGTAAAAACCCATCCCTATTTTATTGTACTACAGCATTTTGGCAGACTCTTTCCCCATATGCTTAGAATTTGAGTCAGTAATAACACATATACTGGCTGGATAGTTCAGTGCTTTAGGTATCTGGTTGCAGAGCCAGAGGTTGGGAGTCTGATTCCCTTACTGCAGTGGTGTCCAAACTTCAGCCCTCCAGTTGTTTTGGACCACAACTCCCACAGTCCTTTGTCATTGGCAATCTAGACTTGGAATGCTGGGAGTTGTGGTCCAAAACATCTGGAGGGCTGAAGTTTGGACACCCCTGCTCCACTGTGATTGGTGGGAGAAGAGACAGCCTGTGTGGTTATGGGCAAGTGGCTCAATCACAGGGAGCCCCCAGAAGAAGGGAATGGTAAACCACTTCTGTGTGTTCTTTTCTTAGAAAACCCCGGAGAAGGGTGCCATAAGTCAGACTTGACTGGATGACACTCCATCACTATTATCTCATCATTGTTATAAGACATGTAGGTAAATGGGTATTTGTTTTTTTAAACACCAGTTTCAACATATAACATGAGTGGGAAACCTACACCACTTCAAATGTCACAGGACAGTTCCCATCAACCTCAGTCATCCTAGGGTTCGATGCTGAGAGCTGCATCCAACAACCTGTGCAATACCAAAGTTCCTCATGCCTGATGACATAGAACAGGCATAGCCTCAAACATAACCAGCACTTTAGCTTTTTGCGTTTTTCAGACTTACAATCTGATACATACTTATTGAAAGGCATCTCTCTCGCTTTGTTCACTGGGGCTTACTCCCAGGTAAGGATTGATAAGATATCACAGCGCTCCAAAGTGCAGCAATGTATGGATTGCATGCAAACACTGTATCTAAAACCATAACAATCTGTTTTTAATCCTTGTTATTTTCATAAGAATTGGAACCAATGTTTTGACTTTCAGCATGGTCTTAATGCAACAAATTTATTTGCAAGATGAATATTTATTTGACATTGCCAGGTGAGTTGCTCTGTGATGGAAACATTTAATTGGCCACAAGTTCCCATTATATATACACCACATCCGTACCTAACAAAGTACAATATGTAAATGCCAAGTCACCATGGATAGGAAATGCACAGTTTGTGATACGCATGTTTCCCAGCCCATGTTGCCGGGAAAAAACACCCCCAAAGTGATTTTATTTTTTGGATGATGATTTTTTTCCTTTCAGACACAACAAACATTCCTCGTTCACTTTGATTACAACCAGATTTGTATACTGTAAAGGACTGATTTACTTGTAAACAAAATATAAGACAAATGTATCCTTCATGTAAAAGGAAAATGGCACTGGTAAAAGCACTTTCTTTTATTTACCAAATATTTGACAGCAGTGGTGGGGTGTGTGGCCTCGGTGGATTGGAAGACTCCAGCCACAGAGTTTGACTGTTCTTAATCTACACACAGATTTTATACTTTTTCCTGTCGAGGAATTCTTTCTCTGCAGTAAAGTTTTGCCACATTTCAAAAATTAACATTCCTCTTGATTTAAGTTTGCCACTGCATAATTTGAATACCCAGATTTAGACTGATGCGTGAAATCTCTATAGGGTTTCTTTTTCTGTGTCTTACAGCTGGAACCATCGAAGAAAAGACTACAGATTCCCTGCAAGATTTATACCGATCTTTGGAACTAGCTAGTTTGTCCCCTTTAGGAGACTTGCAGATTTCTACCAAGATGGAGTATAAGATGTTTTTTATTAAACGATGCAGTGATCCTGTAGTCAATGAAAAACTGCACCAACTACGAATTCTGAAAAGCACTTTAAAGGTAAATTAATAATTAATAATTAATATCTTAGAAGCATAGGAAGATGGGCATGTAAAAATGCTGTGGGGAAAATGGCTTTGAAAACCTACATTGGTTTTCTACACACAAATTTACCCTTAAGTCCATTTCTTTCTCTATGAATTAATCAATTCTGATTATCCAGCTGTAAATTAAAAACATGATGCCTATCTTTGGCAAAGCTACAGATGTTCAGATGTTGTTTTGCTTTTTATATTTTAGATGAGGAAATGATTGTACCTCCTTTTCACGATTTGTTATCCAATGGCAACATCCACTATGCAGTCAGTGTCATACTCTAAAGCAGGCTGTTTAATGTTTAATGTTTAATGACCATAAACACAATATGAAAGGAATATAGGCTGAATCAGGATTGTATAAATTGCATAACAAACCTTATAAGGTGGTATGTGAAGAACTGTTTCCAGTCTGTGACCCCCTTCATATGTGCCAGGGTTCCCTCAAAACCATATAGCCCTTGTTGGGAATGGCTGCTACTTGAGGAATTTAACAAGTGATACTCCAGAAAAGTAACTTTTCCAACCTGTCGCTGGAAATTGTACACACACCCCAGCTTTAAGAAGTCAGCCATCTCAGAAGATCCAAACAAACATTTAGTAACATTGTTAACAAAGGGATGGAATGCTAATAATCTAGAACTTCCACAGTCCCTGAGGAGATTCCTTTGTTCATCATTTCTGACAGCATTTTTTTTCATCCTTCCCCTAGGCCAGAGAAGAAGAAGTAGCCATCATTGATAAAGTTCTGGATAATCCAGGTTTGACATCTAAAGACTTTCAAGACTGGAAACAGATGTACCTTGACCTCTTCCTGGATCATTCCCAGAACAATCGTGTAGAGGATGCTGCAAACGACTCAGATGAAGTCGATGCACTTCTAGACTCTTTAGCGCATACCCATTCCTATATTGAAACACATGTATAAGAAGAAAAATAATCTTGGTGTTTCTTCTTGTCCTTTGCAGCTCTCCAGACTTTTACACAAGTGCACAGAATAGCTTTTATATCAATTTACAGGAGTATCTATTTTAATGGTTCAGAAATGACTGAAGTACAGTTTCCATGGTCATTGTGTGAATAGAAACTTGCATACTTTTAATGCTGCTGATATTCTTTTTGTTTACAAACACTGGCTATGATCCAAGGAAGGATTATGCAGTCATAAGAAGGGATCATGCATATTTTGTTGGACTTTGGGGTGACCACAGTTTTCAGCACTAAAGAAAAACACACATCTAGCTTCTATGGTTCATGACACTGTCTTTAACAATTTAAAAACTTTAATTAATAGATATTTTGGAGAATTATATTGATTTGTCAAGGTAAGTTGGCATAAGAATGGTGTTTTACTACTGAAGGTTAATATGTTTCCTATTTTAATAATATATAAATGTTGTAATGAGTTTCATTTTCAAAGTGCAGCCTTTGTTTTGGCCAGTGCGTCAACTAAAGTTTTATATTTGGTGGAATATTTTAGGTATTTTTCATAATTAGGGCTGCATTTTAAAGAATAGAGTCAGGGAATATGGAAAAAAAGACTTTCATATGCTTGAGTGTAAAAGGGGTAAAGCTTCATTTTTACGGTCTTTTAAAGGATGATTTGCAGACAATCTATAGCACAGAATTAATATGAGGCTAAAGGGCTGTCTTTGATTGAGTTCTGGCACAGATATTTAAACATATACTATATTACTGTTCCTTGGTTGGTCTCTTCTTATTCACGACAGGATTTTTAAAATATATATTGTAAACCAAAGGGTCCCATTAGTATTGTTTTTAGCTCAACATTTTAAATGTTTTGAATATATCAGCTTGAGGAAATTCATGCTTTTGAACTTTGAAAACTCTGGCAGACAAGAAGGCACAAAGTTAAATGGGTTCAGTGGGTTTATTGAGCTACCAGAATCCCCTTTGTCTGTGTGTGTCTGAAGGGAGAGAAACGGGCCAAATACAACAACTACAAAAGGCATCACTTTCATGAACAAAAAAGGATGTTCTCTGTTTTTAACAGAGATCTTTGGAGATCACTTCAGATCACTTCGCGAATAAGGTATTGAGAAGTAAACTTGGTGAAAAGGATTTTCATATATCCAGAAACAGATCCACATGGAGCCACTCCAGTTGTACGCTGTAGGATGTTGATGCCCATGCAAACACAAGTAGCAAGACTGTAACCAGCAAGACTGCATCAGCAGACTTCTTTTCCATTATAGGAATAGGAATAGGAATCTTTATTGTCATTGTCATTGTCCCCTTGCAGGAACAACGAAATTTCATGGTTGCTATATTCGACTCATTTAAAACATTTATTGAAATGATTGACTTATTTATCCTGGATCCAATAAGATTTCTCTCAAACAATGGAATTCCCATTTAATACGGCCGCCATATTGTCTTTAATTTAGAGTCCTAATTTAATTTCACTGCTATTCTTTGAGATTCCAGTGCTCCCATAGCACAAATGTCTCAGGTGTGAACTGACATCAGGCTGTTGCTTCAGAGAGATAGAGCTTGAAGAGAGTGTGTGCTCAGGGGCGGCACTTCCATTAAGGCGAACTAGGCAGTTGCCTAGGGTGCCAAAATGGAGAAAGGGTGCTGGACAGCCTGCTGCCCCCCTGCCACTGCCCCACCACTGGCCACCACTGTCCGTTCCCCCACCGCCCCACCGCCCCTCGCCTAGGGCGCAGAAAAACCTAGCACCGGGCCTGTGTGTACTCCCAATTCTCACCAGTTCATGGCCTTTGCTTGGAAGTATCCTGACACCGATAGCAGGAGGAGGCACTGTGCAGCAATCACACCCTTCCCCCATCCCCCTTAACTTTTCAGTGGTAAGAGAAATTGTGCTGAAGAAACTAGGGAGGATCAGAAGTAGAAAGGTGATGACATTTGGCACCTTCATAAAAATTCAGTGAAGGAGAGAAGGAGCTGGCACAATAAAAGCCTCATCTGTAAGAACACTCCTTTTCCTTCTGGAGTTCCTACCATTGGAAGAATGCCCATGTTCAGCTCACTTCAAGGGAAAAAAGAGATGGGCATGGTGGCTGCCCATTCCACCTACACTTACCTTGAAACTATAGGCCATGAGTAGGCAACCACAGACCTCCAGGTGTTGTTAGACTTTAACCCTCTCCACTGGTAATGATGGCTAGGGCTGATGAGAGGGGCAGTTCAGCATGATCTGGAGGTTCCTGCATTGCCCACCTTGCAATAACTGGAGTGTAAATATCGAGGGGTGGGGTGGGGGAATGTAACAGACAGATTGAAAGACAGTCAACCAGGTCACAAACAGCAATGTTCCCCAACTTGGAGCCATCTAAATGTCTTGGAATGTAACTGTTCAAATTCTTTGTTCTTGGCCTGGGCTAATCAGGCAGAGTGAAGCTCTTACCATCCAGCCATTAGATTGGGGAAGCTCAAGCACCGGTATGCACAACCTGGAAAGCAGACTGAGAAGAAAGGATGGATGAAGTTTCCTGAACACAGATGATCTTTGTGAAAAAGATAGTTGGTTGCACAGAGGCAACATGCCATAGAATTAGCCTGAATATTACCACTTGGGTAGCAAGAGCAAAAAATCATGCTGCAATTGCAGGGAAGAATTCCAGCTGAGGTGTGTCTGTGCCTAGCTAGAGATGCAAGAGGCAAAGGCTCAAGTGCATATTTTTGCCTTTTAAAAGTACCTTGATTTGCTGTCATGACTGAGCATGACACAAAGGTCTCTGTGGCTTCTTAATGCTTTTCTGCACATACAAGGAGTTGGGACTTCAGCTGATCAATACCCAGCATGGGGTGAGTCTGTTAAAGTGGTTTTTCTGATACACGGTACTCTCAGCCAGCTTTTAGCTATTGCCAGTTCAGCTTAGTGAATGTACTTTTAAATGTTTAAAGAGCACCAATATCTTCTGCCCTTGGGAGTAAACTAAAGATTAAAAGATTGTTTGTTTCTTTTCAACTGTGTTTTGGATTGCAAGCATCTTGCAGACTTTGCACAGGAGAGTGGCCTTTTTACAGCTGATTTTACATAAATCTGAATGACGAAACATGAATTAAGATTTGTATGGAATCCCAGATGCAGCGAAATGTTTATATCATCTGCAAGATTCTGTTTGTATAAACAACTTATTGACTGCATGATTTGTTTGTTATAATTTGTGATATTTTGTATATTTCTCTCATAAAAAAAATGTCTGACCCGGAAATGGATCATGGTATTTCTTCCAAATGTTGATCATTAGACCAACATGTCAGTCCCTCTCCTAGTGTAAGATTTATTTTTGCACAAAAGTCACATTTTCCACAAAAAGGTTCTGAAATAGGGGGAAATGCACAAAAACTCTTATAATCTTATCCATCATATACGAGATTATCACCTTTAAGAACAAAATAAGTGAAGACCAATAGCCCTAATGTGCAATACCAGTATTCTTGGATCTGTGTAGCAACAATTTCTACAGTTATAATGAACATTTGATTGAATGAACAGCATCATAGCCTCTCAATAAAAGTCAGAATACAGGATGCCCATATATAGTGTCCTTAGGATCAAGAATGTCATATGCAACAAAACTATACAAAACTATGCAATTCTGTGCTTTGTTTTACTCCTTGCTTGAACCTCCCACACTTCCTTATAGGACTAATAGGTTGATCCTACACTGCAGAATAAAATAAAGTATAAGAACCAAATAATTCAAAATATGTAACGAACGAGTAACATTACAAGCTGACGTGTAGGAAGAAGAAAAAACATATTGGCAACAGATAAAACTGAAAGTTACAAACCCCTGGGACAGAATAAAATCTAGTTTCCTAAAGAGAACAAATATTTCTACACAAGCTTTGCCTTTCTCTTTCTACTGAAACATTTTGCTTATACTAGTAACCAGTGGACGAAGGGCATGGGCATGGATTGGAAGGCTGCATGGGGAATCATGCCTCCCCCAGAGAATTTGGAATGAACATTTCGCCTCTACCTCCAGAGCGACACAAAAATGAGTCCATGCCAGTTTTTGCTCAAGTTTGGGCCCTCAGGCCATTTGCATGACAGTGACCTGTTGCTATGCAACAGTTATTTCCCCTGCTCATGATCTTGGTGAAGGCAGTTGTACAGCTTTCAGGGATAACATCCAATCTCTTATCTTGCCAAGTTGCCTAGTTCAAAACAGTTCATTATGCTGCCTTCTTTGAATATTCAACATAGGGCTCCTATATACAGTGGACCGTTGTATAACAAACGGTTTGTATAACAAAAAATCTGTACAACATAAAATATTCTGGAGATAGGGGAAATTTGCTTAACAGAATTGCCTATGGGGCGACTCCGTACAACATAAAAATGGGATTACTCTGTTTTCAATGCATTCCTATGGGAAATTTGTATAAAGGAAATTTTGCTTAACATAATTTCATTTGGAACAAATTAATCCTTTTATACAAGGTACCACTGTACATTTAGCACAAATGATCTCAGACCAAAAGGAATATATTAAGAAAGAAAATGCAATGAGTTGTTTAATTTACACACACACACACACACACACACACACACACACACACGTTTTTTTAAAAAGTGTTCTGCATGTCATTGTTAATCAGCACAGATTAAAACTACAACATTTATAACGATTTTACTCTGACAAAAAGCACAGGGAGAAACTGTCAAGTTTTTTTTCCAGGAGTCAAAAGAGAAACCTGTTGAAAGAAAAGACTCCCACACTTCAAAAGAAGTTTTCATAATATACAATATACGTACAGCTTGTGTTATAGAATTGTGGGAACAGCGAGAAACTAATGTTTTACTGCTATGATGAGCAACTAAATACAAGATGTTCTCTCTCTCTCTCTCTCTCTTTCTCATTTAGTAGTGCCAGACAATTATATAATCCTTAAAGGTTTTTTTGTTATTGTTTGGAATTACATGTTATATAAATGATGGCTATCATTCTTTGTTGTTCTGGTGGATGGCTTTCACCAGGAGTGAAAAAAAGGAGGGAGAACAAACAAGTCTTTTGAGGAATGAGAACTTCCATTTGTTCTCTCTCTCTCTCTCTCTCTCTCTCTTTGGCATGCTGTTTTTCAGCTTGGAATTTCAGCATCTCTTTAGTAAGAGTAGCAGCAACCCTGGTCTGCTTGAATTTTGGAACCTAAAGTTTTATGTCCTTCTGAATTACCTCTGTGGGTTGTGCTTCAGTGAGGGGCAGCCTCCACAGCTTGCCTTTTTTGCTGTTGAACGCCCTGAGCGTCTTGTAGTTCTGAGAGTTGTAGCACCGCACACTGCACTCCATACCACGGCAAGGGAGATTTACAGATTTCTTCCCAACAGTCATTGTCTATATCATAACCCACCACATCCTGGGTTGGAATCTCCTGGGAGGCTTGCCATTTCTTTCCCCCAATGAGAAGTGCCGTTTCCTCCACTACAGCTAAACCATAACTAAACCTATCATAAGCCAGTGGCCTCAAACGTGTCCATTGATTCTGATCAGGATCATATTTTTCGATTTCAGAGAACGGCTCATAAAATCCTAAAAACGTAAAGATGGACTCTCTGATGGTGGCCATCTGATGCCCGAACCGAGCAATGCCCATTGAGGCTTGCTTTCTCCATGGTCCTTCTAGTGAACTCAGAGCATACAGATCCTTACTTGTGTTAATTTGACCCATGTGTTTGCCGCCTGATATATAGATTACATTCTTGCAAACAGCACCAGCATGCCCATGCATTTTGGCTGGCAAATCTTGGATTTTGGTCCACACATCTCGGTTGATGTTGTAGACTTCAACAGAAGAATGAAGTGATCCATTCTCACTTTGCCCACCAATTACAATAATCATATTCTTAAGGACACAGCAAGAAAATAGGCATCTTTTTTCTAGCATCCCAGTAGTTTGTATCCATTGGTTAAATCTTGGATCGTAGCGATGGACTTCATTTGTAACTTTCCAGGTGGAATTTTTAGGATTGCTTTCTGAATATTCTGTTTCTCCACCTAACACATAAAGAAAGTTTCCAACAGTACATACACAGTGGTTTTTTACCTTACGGGGTGCGTGTGTTAAGATTTGCCATTTGTGATTGTAAACATCAAAAGCCACCACATCACCAAAGGGCCCTTCACCTGCTATCATCCCTCCAAATAGGATAATCCGTGTCTTCTGGTTTCTTAGGGTGCTGTGCTTATCTTGCATAATAGGTTGTCTAAAAATAAGTGAATGATAATTTATTGCTTTTATAATTAAGCATTTAATAGGGGCTGTAAGAGGCACTTCTGATTGAGTGTAGACTTTTCTTAGATCTTCCACTGGAATAAGGCCATATCTTATGTGTTCCAAAAGGCTGGTTGTGTGTGTCAACCTCGATTTATCATACTTTAACCACTGTAGTAATAGATCCAGTAAATTAGATTCTTTCACCATGGACACATCAGGAGATTCTACTACTGCTTTCAAAGATTTGAAGTTCAGTTCCAGCAGTCCTGCAAAATCCAGATCCATGACTTTCCAGAAATGCATAATTAGATATTTTTCTGCTGCTGCTAAAGCATCTGGAAGATAGAATTTTGTGGCAATGTTAGCAGAAAAACAGCAGGTCTCTAGACTAAGGTTATTAGCTAGGTACTGGCTGCACAAGCCAACTGCTTCAGTCACTTGCAAGTAAGTGGCAGCTTCCAAGGTATCCTCCAAGCTGGCAAAAGACAAAGGCAACCAAGAGGTATAAATGAAATCCAGAACATGCTGCAACCCTGTAGCTGAGACAACCTGCAGGTGAACTACAGAAGCCTGGGATTCCTTGGTATAGCTCTTGAACATGGCCCTAAAGTAGTCACTGGAACAGGCCAACAAAGACTTGTGAGCAGGGAATTCGTTCTCTTTCACCTTCAGTAAAATATCACACAATGTGCCTTCAACTCGAAGGGTTTGGTAATGAGAGAGCACGGCACTACAGTGTCCTTTGCAGTACGACAGAAAGTAACTCATTGTGCAGAACAAAATGTTCCAAAGCACTGTCTTTTAACCAATAAGAGGAGGAAGAAAGAAGCAGCAGTTGTATGTTATGGCAGTTGTTCCAGGAAGCCTTTGAAGACGAGCTCCTTAGGCTGGTAACAATGATCGCACTAAAATGACATGCCTCTCCACGTTCGCCTCCTGCTAGTACATTGTCTCATGCATTCATTCATAACGCTGGTGCTAGTAATGACCTTTAGGCACTAGTTTCTCTCACCTCCATTTCCTGCTTAAGATTAGATGGTCGACAGGAGATGAGGCAGCTTGCTTGGGTGGCATCAGATGACAGCGAGGAGAGCGAGATGGAATTAAGTGATGTTTTGCCAGCTCAGAAGTTGTTCGTGACTTTTCTTTCTGCTTAAGCAGATTAAACAGCTCTTCTGTGGCTGACGGTGCATCAGGAACTGGAGAAAGAGTGCTGAACTTTGGAGCTGCTTTTGCCTGCGCTCTTCTTGAAGACAAGTTTAGCTCTTATTCCCCACGGGCCGGCAAACCACGAATGGCAATCGCTGCTCTTAGGAAGGAAGTCTCAGCTGAAAATCAAATCAGCACCTGCAAATTAGGGGCAGGAGGGCTCTGTGAAAACGCAGCCCTTGAGCCTGGGTACCGAAAGACAAGCAAAGTACAAGGATTAGTTGGTGGTTTAATCTGACATGCATTTTGGACCCGTTTGGTTCATATGATATCACCATAACTCACAGAGACTGGAATAGAATACAAACATTAGCTCCCTTGTCATAGCTGCACCACGATGGGTGGGAGAAGGAGAGAGCAGGGAGGGGAGGGGGAAAGCAATAATTTTGCAAGGCATGGGAGCCAAAGTATCTGACATTGGGTGACCTGGATGGAAGTCACGCAGGCAACACATTTCTTCACAGGAGCTGACAAAAATAGAACCGAAATTATGTCACAGAAGGCAAGATCTGTTTATTGTGGGCTCTAAGCATGACTGAGGTCTAAGATAGTAGCAGGGGAGCTTGAGCTTCTTTGACCAGTTCATGACGGTGTAAATTTGAAATGAAGAAAACAAATGTAGCCACATTAAGTATGAGTAGACAGAGATGGATGGTTATTCATCACCTGGGTCACAGAACATCCAATTAATCTTCCTTCCAAGCACTTCTGGTGTACTTCATAAATGCTGCCTTTCACAGCTCTCTCTCTCACACACACACACATACACACACACACACACGCACACAATTACTTGGAGAGAGACTCATCCTTATTGATAAATTTCATCTTTTGTTAGCACCATTTGCTTCATTCTGGAACTATATGGAATAACAATACATATTATAACACATCTTTGCATTTCCTGGGAGGATCTTGGTTTCAAGCAGATGATTGTATATATTCTCCTCTTCCAGCAAGCAAGATATTTGCTCTTCATGACAACCCCCTTTTGGAGAAATTTGCTAAAGCATGTTCTCCTGTCAGTTTGGTTCGAGACAGAAAGAGAAGGAAAGCTATTTGCATGATATAGCTGAACACTGAATTCTTCATCTATATATCAATGCTAGTGCTTGGAGACATTACAAGAGTTCCCCAGTTCTAGCCGCTGTCGTCCAAATTAACACTATCTGCTAAAAACTCTTTGACTGAAGTAAGACTTGATACTTTACTATCTTCCTCATTTATCAATGTTGTATGGAGAGAGAATTTTTGTTTTAAAACACATACAAGAGCATGCATATTAAAACATTCCATCCCCCCCACACACACACACTCCCCTACAGTCTGTTTCTGTGACTGCTCTGCTTGCATGTTTCTGTTCTCCCTTTCTTCTTCTTTTCCTTCGGGATGGTTCACACATAAGCGCAACAGTAGCAGCTGGTGAATGGCATGGCCCATTGAGCAATTTCAGATCAAACACCAGAGACCAAAACTCCCTCTCTTCCCTCATAGGGCTGCAAGCCCCAAAGCATGGTGTAATCTCATACGAGGGAATTCAGCAACGCACAGGCAAAGATTTTGTGTGACTGGAGTTCAGCTCAAGACTAGGTCATCAGCACTCCGCAGGATTGCTTCTGCAGAAGGGTTCAGGTTTGATCCCTGCCATCTTCAGGCAAAAAGATTTGAGGGCAGATTGTTTTAAATACTTTCTGCCCGAGAACTCAGAGATCGGTTGCCATTCAGAGTAGCGGGCTACCAGGAGAGCTGGGCAGTTACTTCACGTACCTCCGCGGGCTGCGTTGAGCTTGGCTCCGATCTGAATTCGGATGCGGTCACATGGTCTAATACCGGGGCCGCCCCTCTTTTCTGTGTACTCACGTGCGTGCTGGGTGAACGCGAACGCATTCCAGCCTCACATCTTTGATGCGCATTGAACCGATAGTTTCCTTTGCTTTCCACCGGTTCAGTATGCTGTTTCTTGCTTTCGTTTTTAGGTCTTTTGATGGAGAAGTGGTAGTTTGTGGTTCTCCCGGGGGTGAGGAAAAGCAGAGATGGTTAGAAGAGGAAGGGAGGATATTTAGGAGGCAAGGTGTAAATTGCCTTTTACAGCAGCCAGCATGTCATGCCAGGCGGGGTGAGCTAGATAAGATCGGAGTAATTGTTGTTTTTCCCCTTTGGTCCTTGAAGAGGTCAGAGAGTCAGTTTGCAAAACAGAAGGGGCAGCAGTGTTCCTGTTTTAAATCACGGAGTGAGAGTACCCACGAGAAGATTTCGATTTTCCGGTTTTCTGAAGGCGGCAAACGAAAGCAGGTACGTCTAAAGGGAGGGAGCGGTTATGCACTTCAAATCAACAAGAAACACACGTCCCTTCACTTCGCATCGAAAAGCGGACTGAGCAGATTCCCGAGGTCCAGGAAGGGAATCTGTCAGCCCGCTTGGAGCGCAGTTTAGGGGGCATGGTCGGGGCGACCTCGCCTTGAATTCGCTGGTACGTGAAGTTCGATCGAAGCCTAACTGTTCCGCAGCGGGGCGGCACTGAGGTCAGAGAGGTACGTGAAGTAACCGCCCTAGTCTGATTTAGTATACAGTATATCAAGGTGCTCTGGGATTTCAGAATCGAGTGCGACAGATACCTTGTCCACAATACTCCAGACATCACAATAGTATACAAGCAAGAAAACAATGTGGCAATACCAGGAGACACAAGAGTCAATGGCAAAGAGATAGAAAAGATAACCAAATTTCAGGATTTGGAAATAGAAATTGAAAAGCTATGGAATAAGAAACCAAGAATACCAATAATAATAGGTGTTGTGGGTGCAATCCCAAAATACCTGAACCAACATCTGAAAACCCTCGGCATTGACAAGATCAACATTGGTCAACTACAAATGGTGACATTATTAGGAACAGCATATATTCTATGAATATATCTCCAGTCATCCTAGGCTCTTGGAAAGAACTCAATCATTGGATAAGGGCAACTCCAGCTTAACACCTGGCAGCTGTGTTTACCAGACAACAAACAAAGAAACAAACAAACAAACAACAACAACAAGAAGAAGAATTATGATGACAATGAAGAAGAAGAAGAAGAAGAAGAAGAAGAAGAAGAAGAAGAAGAAGA
>JAHTLZ010003399.1:2100067-2131307 GCA_023846285.1 Phrynocephalus versicolor
GAAGAAGAAGAAGAAGAAGAAGAAGAAGAAGAAGAAGAAGAAGAAGAAGAGAGCCTTCTTTGCTAAAATGCAATCTTCAGGATGGAAATTCTACAGTAACAGCAACAAAATACCCCCCCCAAAAAAACTAACAAAAACATAATACAATGCTCCCTTCACTCTTGAGACCAATACATATTACTCAGTTTTTCCCTAAATTCTTCTTTCTTAATGTTGTAATCCTAGACATGGAAATTAATTATATTGACACCTTGAAAATCTTTTGCGCTCATGTGTAAGAATGTTTTCCTCTTTTATCTGTGCAAACAATGTCCCTCGGGCATGGATTGTACCTTAACCAGCTGCCCTTTCATAAGACAGCTATTTGTTCACAGACCTCCTAAGGCATGTCTGATGTGCATTAGGTCTGGTGTCTATGGCTGGTGGGTTTATTTCAGGTGAGTCTTACTCATAATCCCTCCGCAGATAAATCCACAGCCGGTTAAAACGATGGCGTGATGTGCCGCATGGTTCCTGTACAAAAAGCTCTTCGTGTGAATTGGTCTTTTAAAAAAGAAAGAAACTACTGGCCATTAGAAAAACATTGAATCATTCATTTCATGGGAGAAAGCTGAGCACAGAAGATACTGAGCTTACTGGTCAGATTCAAGTTTCTTTTTAATTAGCACTTGGATGGAGTTGATTGTTCTTATTTTTCAAGAGTTCTTGTTCTTATTTTTCAAGAGACTCAGACTGATGAAGCTGTTTGGATGAGCAGCGAAACGTTTCACTCGCTCAAGAAATGAAGTCCAGTTGCTGTGACACAACTTCCAGATAACCTCGCCTGGATGATTGAGAATCTTCGCAGACATATTTTTCAAGAGACCTTTTAACCTCCTAGCATATAGGGTTCATGAGAGATTGCCCAAGACACTGGGTGAATCCAGTTCCACTCATACATTGACTAGAACAGTGTTGGCGAATCTATGGCACAGGTGCCAAAGTGGAGCCCTTTCTGTGGGCATGCAACATCCCCCCCTCAAATCAACAGCAATTCCCCCTCTGCTCGGAGCACGCCACTGTTCTCCGTGCACAGACCCAGGAAAAGGTTTTCAGCTGAGCCTTCCTTCCTAACAGCAGCAATTGCCATACATGATATGCAGGCCTGCAGGGAATAAGAATAAACTCCCCCCCCACTTGCCACAGTTGAGCCCGGTGGTGAGGAGAAAGAGGGAAAAGGTTTCTTCCCTCCTTGCCATTTGGAGGGTGTTGGGGCTGAAACCTTTCACCCTGGCACCTCACCACCCCTATAATCACCGTAAATCGGGATAAGAACATTTACTCTTATCCACAGATTTCAATATCTGTGGGGGATCCCGGAACAGATCCCCTGCGGATATGGCGGTCCTACTGTATAAGCAGAACAATTTGCTCTTTACCATTTATAGGTATTTTTATTTGCAGTGTGTTTGCTTCCTTGCAGTATGTGTTTTCTTGATAAATGTAATGGACAATGTTTTCTCTTCCTTGTGGCCTTTACTATCTATTTGGCTTTATTTTTATTTTTTCATTGATGGTGTCTTTTGGTTTTGATGTTGGATTTTCCCATTATTTTTGAAAGTTATAATACTGTATGTATTTTTGTTGTTTGATGGTCTTATAATTTGCATTTTTTTGTTTGCTCTTCACTGCCCAGAACAGCTCTCAGTCTAGATGGATTGGAAGTAAATAAAATAAAATAATAAAACAGGCAAGAGTCTACTCTAAGCAGATTCTATGTTGCACCTGTTTTGTCTTCCTCACAGTTTGACCAATTAGACTCTCTCCTTCTCTCTTGAGAGGAGCAGTCAGGACACATTTGGCAAGCTGAAAACTTACCCTGGCTACATAAAAGGCCAGTTCTCTAGAGGTACATGCTCATGATGTGATGTGATGTCTTATCACTAGTTAGAAACGAGCTCTTCCAACGGTGTTGGGCACAATCCAATACGCTATACTGAACACAGAGATAACCTTTAAAGGCTTCTACAGCTTGGGTCTCACATCTTGACAGAAGTGCCTTTTCCCAGCTGAACCTTCCTGTACTTAGATCTCACCGTGACAAATCATTGCAAGGACCTATATTACTGACACTTTATGTTCGATTACAATGGCTTTTTTTTTTGGGGGGGGGGGCATAAGATCCAGGTTTTCACTCTGTGATTTAGTGGATTTTGAAACCTTTTCCTGCCCCCACTTCTGATTAATTCTTGGTTTCTTGAACATGCCTGTTCTTTGCTCTTTGAAACTGTAATTATGTTTTCTTTATTAGCATTATTGTTTGTTTCCTTGGTTGCTTTACTGATTGGATGGTTTTAAAGCAAATGATTATAGTCTTGTCTTTCAAAGTTTTTGTTGGAAGGAATGTTTAAAATGTTATAAATAAAAGTCAAATTGGATCAACTGATAGTATGTTTAGCGTATATGGTGTGTATGTTGGAAAGCGGCCATGTTGCCCTTGTAATCAAAGGAATGAGATAATTCATTTCCCAGCCATTGCTAACCAAATTTTCAATATCTTCCAGTGTTGGTGGGACAGAAATAAGAAAAAGAATGGATCTTCTAGGCCAGAGCTTGGAAAAATAACATTTTTGGACTGTAATACCCAGAATCCATGAGCTTACAAATCCAAAAAAGTAATTTTTTCAGAGTTGTATTCCAGACACATAAGAATGTGTGGAACACAGATGCACATTTTAATATGCACCAATGTTCCAAGAGTCAATGGCAGTGTGTTTTGGACCTGTTGAGCACCAGTAGTTAACAACGGCTGAAATCCCCTTAGGCAATCGTGCAAATGGTGCAACTATGTTGCGTGAGTCATGCAACTTGGTGTGCAACAGATAATGCCTACATAGAGTTCTTCATTTAAAGTAATTTGTATATAAAAGTTATCCTGTCTGTATAACTCCATAATAGGATTTCAGCTACAAATTCGTAAGCAAGATTTATTTAATATCACATTATGTAACAATTGTTTTTGAACCATACTTTTTTATGCTGCCCCAACAGAACAGTAGAATGGAGAAATGTCACATTGAGGTGGAAATGCCTATTATGTGAAGACTAGGTCTTCTAGTGTAAAACAAAGAAATCATTGTCCAAGGATATGCATTTGATGCATATACCTCTAATGCTCCCATTCCCAAATAAATCTTCAAGTGAGATGATTGCTCCCTTTCCCCTCTATAGCATCTAGAGAAGCCTGGGCCACATAATATATTGAAGCTGTATTAAAATCAGCAGATTGCATCCCTGCATCCAGATTTGTTGCTAAGTACTGTGATTTGAGAGTATGTTCAGAGAAGAGTTTCAGGGAGTTTCAGTGCATTGGATTTAATTATACGTGGCAAATGAAAATTTTAAGAAAAAAGTTTATGAAAATAAAAAAGAACGCACTCTCCCACGCAGCACAGCCCCATAAAGGAACCCTGGGTTGCCTTTTAGGCCAGCTAATTGCAAGCTCCAATAAATTAAAAGAGAGAGAGAGAGAGAGAGAGAGAGAGAAGCATTAACACCTGGAAGTGGCATACGGCTGCAATGTCTTTCCGAAACAAAATAGCAGTGTTTGTAAAGCTGTCACAGAACGATTTCAAAGGATCTTGTGTTCTGAACCTGTTATTAGAGGTTACAGGCAGTGGCGTAGAAGCTGGAAAGGTGGGCATTGATCAGAATAAAGCATATATTAGGCCACGTGAACCAATACGAGGTGCATACAAGGTCGCTGAGTATGCTTACGCTGTCAATTCCATTTTGCCAAATATGATGCCAAGGGCACTTTTGCACTTTCCTCATCTGACTCGGAAGAATGTCTGGATTGCTAACAAGGTAAAACAATTGCCTAACTGAGGAAGTGAGTTTTGCATCCAGGTTCCAAGCTCGTTGCCCAAATTCTTTCTTGAAATAGTGCTTCTGTGTTATATGTGCCTGCTCTGGAAGAGCCCCCACCCCACCCCTGTGCACCTCGGAAGGTGGTCCATGAAACCAGATACACTTTCATATTTGACAAAGACACATATCCAATGCTTTATTTGTCAGGATAATGTATAGTTAATATCTCCAAAACACCGCATTTTGTTAAGAAAATGCTGGATTATTCTTTGTTGTTTTTGTTTTTTTAAGCATTATTAGTCACCTCTCTTGACAGACTGCATACTTTTGGGGGCTTAAGCATAATTGGAAACAGCCTGTTTCATTAGGAGTATGTTTAATTTCCGCTGTGGATCAGTACCTGTCATCTAACAGGACATGCCTCCAATTCTCCCTTTCTCTCACACTTCTGTCAATGAAGCAATGCATCATATTTATTAAACTTTCTTGTCTGTTTCTAAAGAAAGGGGGGAAAGGTCTGTGTAATTGATTTTTTGTTAAACATCTCTTCTCAGTACATTTAGCACAGAGTCCATGGCTGAGATGTGGATGAAACAAGTGTGCCTAATCTGAAGGAGACAAGACTGAACCAAAGACTGTGGGAACTTTTTATTTCAATCTGCAGTCCTTGGGATAATCTCCACCCTTGCTTGACCTTCACTAAATTTTGGTAAAGGCTCAAAGAAGCAAACATACATTGGGAGAAATAAGTTGCAGATGCATCATATTTATAGCAGTGGTAGACAATCTATGGACCTCCAGACGCTATTGCCTCCAGCTCACATGGCCATTGGCCAATGATTTGAATTTCACTCCCAGCAACACCCAGAGAGCTGTCCACCTGCACTTTATTTTCTGCATTGCTTTCAATGAACCCACATTCAAGCAGGATGAAAAACCCAGCTATGTTCCTATGTTTTGGAGAAAGCCTCATCCTTCCTGCTGTTCTGTTATTATTGGACTAAAGTTAAACCATCCATGCAGGAAAGAGTCCTGGGGGGGGGGGGCGAGGGGGAGAGAACAGTGTGACACTAATCTGGAGACTGAGTCACCAAGGTATCATCTGGGCAAGTGGACAGCTTGCAGAACCTCCAAGGTCACATGTATGTCTATGGCTATGTGACATTTAGAAGAATTAAGTGACTTCAAGGGAGATTATTTGCTAGGACAAATGTACTGCCAGAGACAGGAGACCCAGTACCCTTCAGTGCATCCTAAATAACCTTGAGCACTAAAAAGCATGGTGAGAGAATGAATGGATATGCAACATTAGAATCAAAACCAGGATGATCATCAACACTCCAGAGCCCATAACACCTTCTGGGGTGGGGGACTCAGTACCACTACCTTCTCCCAGAGAATGCTAGCCAAGTCTTTCTTGGACTTTCTTGGAAGACACTTAATCTATATGAAACTTTAAGTATGCACATTTCAGGTCATACGAGGACACTGATGATGACAATATATAAATATTTACATTTCTTCCAAGCAGCTGTGAAAGCCTCAGTTGAAAGCATCAACCTTCAAATGAGAAATCAGATTCTAGTTTGGTTTGTGATTCTGTGTAACTTCAATTTTTATATGCATGAGCTAGTGGCACCTGAACAAGTAAACTGGTCAGCAACAACGAAAAGTAGGTTGTCAAACACTGGCAAAGTGTTCTTAAACTGCAGATGTGAGGGGAAATCAACTAAAGAGATAGAGAGTTCAACAGGGGAAGGCAAATCAACATTTTCAGGGAAACTTGTATATTTGAGAAGGCAAATCAACATTTTCAGGGAATCTTGTATATTTGAAACATACTAGCATTTTGTTAAGAGTAATGCATTCTAAGACAGAAAACCATATTAAACTAATGTCCAGATGATGGGTTTCCCCAAGAGTGTTCACAAGGTATTCAGAAACTGCAGCATAGTATGCTGGAAACAGTAGATTGTAATGCTGGACTTCTTGTCATCTTTGATGACCATGTCTTCTAGTTGAAAATCATAAATTGGCCCTATGTTAGTCACTGGTGGGTCAGTCTGAAGCAGCTGCTTCAAGTAGCTGGTTTGAGCAGTTCTGTAGGGAATCTCTATTTGTTTATCATTTCTGTATTTTTACACTGAGAAAGGTTGAAAAATATGCATGGGGCAATCTGCCTCGCCTGCCAAAGCATCTTGACTATCTGGTGTGGCTTTTATGGGCTGTGGGTTTTATAAGGCATGAAGTCAGCATAGGCTTAGATCCTGCTGTCCCTCTGCTGGCATATGCAAGAAAGGATACAACAAAACAAGGGTGGTGGTATTTTTAACACGGTTATTGGCAAATACAAATTAGAAGAACAAGGAACCAACTTTCCAGCAGTAAGACCTTTTCAAATGAACACGTTACACACAAATTAAAGGAGAGAAAAGCAAGCAAGCAAATAAACTCTTCACATTTGAAAGCAAACACATTTCAGCTGGTCTCTGATTCCCAGATACAAAAGAAACACTGCAAAAACTTCATGATGCACAATGCTTCATGCTAACCAGATAATTATGATGAACCATGCTTTAAGAAAGGAATCCCAGGCATTGCGACGAGGCAGTTTTCATTTGGACCAATGGACTTTTATTTTGTGTTTTATTTTATTTTTAACAAAAATTGTTCCTCCCAAGTTGATATTAGATCTGGAAGGGGGGAGTGGAAAACATCTATCGATGCCAAAGATAATGATGTTGCTTTAAGGCCAACAAAAGTTTTCAGGGGCCATTTTTCATGAAGAGAAATTTTCTTCACCTAGAGTATCAACATCATCTGTTGCAGTGCATGCTGTCCTTATTAATGGGAGGATTCTGAGTCTCAGCACAACAGGCCTTTCTGAAGAGGGCAATCTGTTGTGCGTGGAGCATATCTTACATAAACGGCATTGAATCTGGCTAAAGCCTATACAGCACGAGCACAAATACATCACATACTTTTGTGATCTGATCCGAAAGAACTGGTCATCCTGCAGAAAAAGGTCTCCTGCCTAGTCATCAGAGCTATCTTTTGTATTTTTAAATTCTGGGTTGCATCCAGCATCCTTTTTCCAAGGAGAAAGGTGGGGTAAAAAGCACTCTAAAATAAATAAATAAAATAAATTCCCACTTCTTTAGTAGGTGTTTTTTCATGTGTAAATTAAATATGTTTCCTTCTCTACAAAGAAAGTAATTTGGATATTAAAATAGAATTGACCGTGTTTGGGATTTTATAGCAATATGCATGATTCCATTAATGAAAGGAAAATATTTAGATATCCAATATGTCATAATCTTAGCAACACAGATCTGGAGGAACTAAAACTCACTAACATCATTAGAACTGAATTTCAAGTCAATTAATTTTGGATTGAGGAGACAATTATTTTTACAAGGAACTGTCTAGTCACACAAGTTGTGTACATGTAAAATTGGTGGGATTTAAGGTTGACCTGACTACCCTAATTCATATTCAGGCCTTATTTAGCAATAATTCATTTTGGATTCAACCCTTGTTGATTTCCCATTTGTGATTAAAACTTGGTTTTTAAAAAGAAATTATTAATGTCAGACATTGTAAGCAGAGCCTCCAGCCACAGACTTCCAACCGCTCCCCCCAAAAAACTACCAAACTGAAATAACAACATGCCATATTAATAAACAACTGGGTTACTACTCACCTCTGAACTAGTTTCAGTGTATGTTCATTCCACAGAACTCAATAACAACAAAACGCCCCATTCCCTTTTAAAGTATCCGGAGATAAATGAATGAAAGTGTTTAACATTGAGGCAGTCAAGCTCAGTGATGTCATCTTCATGTGACCACTGCAGGGTTTACCCTATCATACAGAGTGGAGCAGTTGCCTCAGGCAGCAGATGCCATGTATAAGAGATAAACGCTGGTTGCTATGCAGTTTGTGCTGCATCCCCTCAACTAGCTTGCTCCCTTGAGGAGGGTGTTGCCCAACTACTCATGTTAGAGAAAGATTCACCTGGAGGCCCCATACGGGCTCTTGTGCCTGGCATAAGGTGTGCCTTGGGTCAATCAAATGGTATCCAAGGGGTCACACATTGGCCTTTTATAGCTGCCCTGATTTCTGACATCCATTTAATTCAGTGAAATGTGCTGCATTGTACTTGGGACCTTATTCATACAACGCTCCACCATTAAACATAGTTTCTTCTATACTTACCGTTATTGGTTCATTTATTGTTACTTTTCCATTCCTGGACAAAAATGAGTCCCCAGTTGTCTAAAACCCAGTGTTCATTTGAACCAGAATGTGGATGGGCAAGCATATCTGGAGGTCTTTAAAAGTAGTAGGTAATATCCATTACTCAGATGCAAGACCAAATAGGTATCTTATGGTTCTTGTTCCAGAACAGAAACCACCTTTCCTTTGTGGGTCTCCATATTAGGATTATGGATATTTTATATTTTCAGAATACAGTCAGTTACTGTAATTTAGTTGCATTGTGCTGGATACTTATTTCGCTTGAGCAGAATTTTTTTATGCTTTTCATAATTCTGTATATGTCTTTTAATGAATGTAAGTTCATTCAGCACAAACTGTATAAACCTTTTCTATCCCACATCACTGTTAACTGGCTGAAACGCAATAGTAAGTCACAACTAGAGTAGGCCCACTCAGTCAATGGAACTCATAGAGGAGTTGACTCACACAATCCCCACTAATTCAATGGGCCTACTTTAGTTGTGACTCAATACTGGATTTCAGTCAGTATATGCATACAGAACATGTGTCTGTTACATTTATTATCATCTTCTTTGGACCATACTTAAAAAGTGAAAATGTTTTTTTTTTTCTGAAAAAAAAGTTTATTTCACTTCTCTGTTTATAATAATACTACATTTATTGCTGTTCATATGATCAAATTCACTTCCTGAATACTGTATGTACACATGTGCTTTTCCACAGTTGTATCACCCATACCCTTTAAATTGAGAAAAATAAATAACAAATACATTTCTGTGAAGTTTTTTGTTCTTTGGATGTTGGTATAAATATATAAATTATATCAGCTATCATTCTTGATTGCAGTCCATTTATCTTCTCCATATGCTCTAGAAAACCCTGCAAAAATAAAAATAAAACTTTGGAGAAATTATGTGTATATTTTATGTGGCAACGTATTCTAGTACACTGCGCCAATCATCATGCCTTACATTAATGCCCATTTGTCTGTGAAGATTCTCAGTCATCCAGGTGAGTTTATCGGGAAGTTGAGTCATGGGACTTCTTTTTCTTGAGAGATTGAAACGTTGCACTGCTCATCCAACCGGCTTTGTCAGTCTGAGGAAAGCTAGTTGCAAGTCATCCATTTTATAGTTCACTTTGGCCTCATGTGACCCTGGTCTGAAATAAGCAGATAAGTAGCAGACAGACTATTCCTGAGCCCCCCAGCTCTGTTGAGAGAGGGGTTTTCAATACTCAAATGGATGGCTTCCCTGGTTTGAGAGAGGCGTCAGGGAAGCCATTCATGTGAGTATTGAAAACCCCTCTCTCAACAGAGCTGGGGAGCTCAGGCACAGTCAATGTGCTACTTATCAGCCAGTGATTTCAACAATCCCAGTAAAATCAAAAATTATTCACACCTCCACCCGCAAGGCCATGGCTAACAACTTATACTTTATGGGTGTTGGAAGACTAAGGGTGGGACTTTCATAGCACCTTAGGCCATTGTCCACCTAATGAGCCTATTGAGACTATTGTCCACCTAACGAGCCTATTTAGGCCATTGTCCATCTTATAAGCCTATTTCAGACCAGGGTCACATGAGGTCAAAGTGAACTATAAAATGGAGGACTCGCAACTAGCTTTCTTCAGACTGACGAAGTTGCTTGGATGAGCAGCAAAACGTTTCAATCTCTCAAGAAAAGAAGTCCATTTGCCCTGACTCAACTTCCAGATTAATGCCCATTCCACTGAGCATTTAATAATTCAGTCCATTATTTCCATTCCACTGGAAGTGGAAAAGACTGAGAGGTAAATAATGTCACTATTATTCAGCAGTCATCAGCAAGAGCCTGTTGAGTGTCAAAATAATAGAATCTGAGACTCGTTCCTCTCCTGAAATAGAAAATTGTTTTGCATGTCTAACTCCAACCCACACAAATTGATGGGTGTGAAGAGAATATAAGCCCAACTCTACACACCCCTGAATGTGAAATAATTAACCTCACAGTCCTTTCTCTTAGTAGGCAGGCATGTGGCTGGCCTGGTTATGCAACTCATCTTATATTTCATTGGGGCCAATGAATCCCATAGGTCACCTTTCCACTCTTACCAACCAACAAGGCTTAGTATACCAGCCAGCTGCTGTCACTGGATTGTTTCATGGGATGATACTATAAGGAACCAGGCTGGATTCAACAGGGGTAGGAGATCCAAACTCAAAACATGAAGCAGAATATAAAGACAAAGCAGAGTATAGTTTGTATATCAAAGTATGCTTTGTAGGTGAAGCCATCAAGAGCTGAGATGCCTTCTATTTTCTCCCCACATCCTCAGTTGGAAGAGGAGTTAATTACCAAATTGGTTACAATGCTATGACTTAATATCATGTTGCAATGTATACTGATATTCCCATTAAATTCCCTGGCTTCTATTATTCAACAGAAATTCTCCTTGTCTATACCCTCACCGAATCCAATTTTCTTGATTTTTACTTTGTCTTTGCTAATATATGAAACCACTGTACATCTTTTTGGATTATCCCTTGCTTAGAAATCCAAAGTTTAAGGTTGAAATGGGAAAGATGTTGCAATTCTTACTTCCAGTCTAGCCTTGTGCAATCTGTGACCTACAAAACCAAAGAATACCTAAGTATAACACCATTAGACATAAGGAGTCTCAACAAAACAGCAGAAATAAACATGAGAAATCACAGGAAAATCATAACTGGTGATCGTGTTGGGTCACAGGTCTGCATGTGACATATAAATTCAAATGACCATTAGTTTCAATCTGGAAGTTCTGGCTGATCTACTAGCCTTATTGGCGTGTTGGAGAGGAAGACAATGGAAGATCTGTATCATCAAGTGAGACATTTCCACCCTGGAACAAATATTCTCAGGGACTGGGATCCATTTCTGAAACACATATAAAGCTGGATATAAAATGCCTGGTATACTAGATCCATTCCACTTAGTATGTCTGCTATACTTCTACTTTGTCCTCCCTCCACCCCCATCCCCAGGATCTTGGGAAATGCACATTCTTTTTGGATATATTAAATATAAAACAATTATTTTTCCAATAAGAGAAAGCTTAGCAAATTGAGGCATCTGAGGTGTAACATTATGCAGGCACTGTTCTAAACCTTTGAATACTATTCTCAAAACTTTAATATTTTTAAACAATCAAATGCAATGCTCCTTGTTTTTCATGCAAAAACGAATGAATTTAACATTTACAATCTGCATTAAATTTAGTCCACTATTTCCAAGCTCTGCTTCTCCTCATAACAGCTTTGGAAAGGAGGTATATATCTGACAGAAATTGATTGACCTACATTTACCCAGCCATTTACCCAAGGAGAGTTGGGACTTTGTACTTGGGCGGCCTGCTCCTAGTTTGACACAATAAGCACTACACCACACTGTCTCTTACATTTGAAGGTTGCTCAGTTAGGAAGGAAGAAGAAAGGACATATTAAAGTTCTGAAGTTTCCTTAAAAGCTTCTGAGTACACAAGTGTACTTGCATTGCAGTCTGAGTAATTACACTCTGCCCACACAAATTCTCCCTGTTGTTTCTTTGGAAAATGTTCCTGAGCTGTTTCTCTCCTGAACAGTGAACATTTCTGAATACTGAGCTTTGCAGCTGTGGGCGGATGAAATGACACCAATGCTGGCAAGAAGGAACCTTATCCTCAGTTTTAAGTGCACAGCTCCTATTAGCTCAATACTGTAACTTTTACTGTTAAGAACATCATGTGCCCCATAGTCGGCGACCCATCTCAATAACAATTAAAATGAAAGAGGCCAGCATAACATGGTGTGTTATATATATATATATAGATAGATAGATAGATAGATAGATATAGATATAGATAGATAGATAGATAGATAGATAGATAGATAGATAGATAGATAGATAGATAGATATAAAAGGAATGCAAAGCCTACTGCTAATATGCTGCCCCAAAGCGCTTAAAGCACTCTCTGGGTGTTTTACAAGCAACTGTGCAGGTTTACACATTGCCCCCAACCCCCAGCAAGCTGGGTACTTATTTTACTGGCCTTGAAAAGATGGAAGGCTGAGTGAACACTGACCCTGCTATTTGGAATTGAACCTCAGGTCGTGAGCACAGTTAGAGCTGCAGTACAGCAATTGAACCACCGTGCCACAAGGCTCCAAGATCTATGAATAACTTCTGAACATATTGTTTAATCTGCCGTTGTCTATTAGCCAATAATCTTTGGGACAAATGACATCTTACACTTAAATACTGTAGTATAATGCAGTTTTCCTTTGCTATTATTTTTTTAAATTCAGAAAAGTATCCCTCCCCCCCCCATCTAGACCGGAGCTGTAGGGTACAGAGAAGGGAAGTTCAAGCTTAAAATCTCCATGTGCAGCCTAATCCAGGGGCATATCTGGTGGGACAGAAGAGTACATCTGCCCCAGGTGCAGCAATCTGGGGCGCCCGGAGGGTGAGTAGTAGTAGTAAGCCATGCTTCCTCCCACCGCCCAGCAGTCCTCCTTTCCCCTAAGGCTTGGCGATGGCACCCCGCCACCTCTGCTGCCATGCACCAGGGGAGCGGCGAAGCAGGCAGGAGCACGTTGGCTGTGGCGCCCTCATCCCCCTCTTCCTCACCTTAGTGGGAGAGGTGAAAGGCGTGTGTGCGCCAGTGCACACACACACATCCACCCACCTATCTAGCTATATGCACGCACACGCATACACCCACCCCACGCCTGCAGGGTCCCCCCCCCGATTGCTGGAGGGGTGCACTGTGGGGGTGGTGGCAGGAAGGGCGCAGAAACAAACTTTGTCCCCAGGTGCTCCAAATCCTGGCTATGCCCCTGGCCTCATCCTGAAAATGGGTTTCCCCTATGGAACAGTTAGCAGAGGTAGGACATTTCCGATTGGTGCTAATTGTCATGGTGGGTAAATTGCTTGCAATATGGTCACGGTTTGGGAGGGAAGGATATAGTTGTTCTTTGCTGCACATTTCACCATGGCTTGGGATCAGGTACTCCCACCCCACCCCTCACCCCAGTAAAGGGAAACCAACCATTGACATGATTGCTCCACTTCATATTGTATGTTATTTGATCATCTCTTTGGAAAACAAAAAAATTCCCACATTTGATTTGCTGGTGGTGCCTGTTTTTCAGATAATTTAAGCTGAGTGATTGCTTCATATCAAACTAAATATATCCTCTATATTTAATAGCTACTTTCATTTAACATTTGATGAGATAACTATCTAGTTTTACATTTTCACTGATTAAAAGAGCAGCTGTAACTCCGTCTTACAGAATTTGTTATTTTCATTGCTATAACAATTAGCAACATTAGCTTTCAATACTGTTATCTAATTTTTTTTATTTTCTTATTTTCTTAAACACTATAGAAGGGAAGGGAACAAATGGGGGAAAGGGGGAGGGAAGGAACTAGGAGGTATACAAACTACAGCGGTACCTTGGTTTAAGAATAATTGGTTAAAAAAATCAGTTTAAGAAAAAAACTTATTGGAAATGGGGATACCTCAGTTTAAGAAAAATTTTAATGGAATGCCCTGGTTTGCCTTTTTTCTGACCCCCGGAGCAGATTAATTGGTTTTCATTGCATTCCTATGGGAAATTGTGTTTTGGTTTACAATTTTTTCACAATATGAAATGGCCTGGAGAACAAATTAATTATATCACTGTATATTTGTTTATTAAACAGAGGTAGACCAATACTTAACAGACTGAAAAGATCTACAAAAATTAATGAGCTTAGCTTCCAAGTAAAAACTTTAAAAACATTTAATACAATGGTAAACACCATTGCTTCCCCCACCTATAAAATTGCAAAGCACCTTGCAAGTTTATTGAACCCCATGTTGGGTCAAACTGAGCTTGATTTTTAAAATTTATATGGTTTTTGCACAAGAAATTCAGGATGTCCTGGTACGGAGGGGGGGTGCAGAGGGGGGGGCTTCTCTCTCCCTGCTGTGCCCACCCGGGTACTTGGTGGAGGGAGTAGGAAGGTTGGGGGGTCAAAAGGGGGGAGGGGCTGCGATCGTGTACAGGGATTCCTTTCACGTTAGCAGGGCCTCGACATTGGTTAGCTAGGGGCTTGAAGTACTTCACCTGACGGTGGGTCAGCGGGACAGATTTGGCATTGTGCTGGGTTACCGAGCTCCCCGCAACCCAGCACAATCCCTCCCAGAGCTCTCGGAGTTCATCGCCGCTGCTCTGTTGGAGTCCCCGCGCCTTCTGGTGGTGGGTGACTTCAACGTGCATGTGGGCGGTGGACTTTCCGGTGCTGCCCTGGAGTTCATGGAATCCATGGCTTCCATGGGTCTGTCCCAGCATGTTTTATGCCCCACCCACAGGTCCGGTCACACCCTGGATCTGGTTTTTACCTCCATGTCGGGGGTTTCGTGTCTGGAGGTGGGGGACATTGTTTCCCTGCCTGTGTCATGGACAGACCACCACCTGCTTTCATTTTCCCTGGCAATCCCGGCCCGTCCCCGCGGGGACCACCGACCCTTTGTTTTGGCCCGTCCCTGAAGGCTCCTGGACCCTCAGCGGTTCGGTGAGCTCTTCGGGGGTTTACCTGGTGGCATGGCTGACGCTCCGGCCGAGGATGTGGCTAACCTTTGGTTTGAAACAGCCGTCCACACCATCGACCGGATTGCCCCCAAGCGTCTCCTCCACTGCCGAGTCCGGTCTTCCCCGTGGTTTACGGGGGAACTTAGGGCAATGAAGCAGGAGAGGAGGAGGCTAGAGCGCAGCTGGATTAAAACCCGGACGGCGTTGAGTAAGGCTGCCGTTGATGCCCAGACTAGTCGCTATACCAACGCGATCAGGGAGGCCAGAACATCCTTGAACTCCCTGAGAATTGATGAGGCCTCGAACCGCCAGGCGGAGCTTTTCCGGGTGGTTCGGGACCTCAACAATCCTAGTCTGGCTAGGCCTCCTCCTACTGATTTCAGTAGTGAGCAGTTCGCAGCCTTTTTTCGAACTAAAATAGAGGCCATCCGTGCCGGCTTTGACTCCGGTTGCAGTGCTCCCGCCCCGCCATCCCCAGTCGCTGGACCGCCTTCGTCGCCTCGGTTGAATGTGCTTGGGCCTGTTTCTGCTGTCGAGATCTCCAAGGCTATGGCGCATTGCCGGCCTGCCTCCACCCCCTTCGACCCTTGCCCTGCCTGGCTAATTAGAGCTGCCAGAGGGACTATGGCCGAATGGGCCTCTGCCATCGCCACCGCCTCCTTCAGCGAGGGGGTTTTTCCCTCTTGTCTGAAGGAGACGGTGGTAAAGCCCATTCTGAAAAAACCTGGCCTGGTGGCGGACGATTTAACAAACTATCGTCCTATCGCCAATGTCCCGTTTATGGGCAAGGTGATCGAGAGGGTGGCGGCGGTCCGGCTGCAGTCATGCAGTCATACCTGGAGGATCGGCAGTGCCTCGATCCTTGCCAGTCCGGATTCAGGCCCCGTCGGGGTACCAAAACAGCTTTGGTCGCCCTGCAAGATGACCTTCTCCGGGCGGCCGACAGGGGTTGCTCTACCCTGTTGGTCCTCCTGGATCTGTCAGCGGCCTTTGATACCGTTGACCACGGTATCCTGTAGGACCGGCTCTCTGAGGTCGGAATTGGAGGCACTGCTCGCAGTTGGCTCCGTTCCTTCCTGGAGGGCCGTCCACAGTACGTGCAGCATGGGGGGGAGTTATCGGCCCCTTGGATTCTCCCTTGTGGGGTTCCACAGGGGTTGTCTCTGTTCCCCATGCTGTTTAACATCTACGTAAGGCCGTTGGCAGGGGTCATCAGGAGTTTTGGAGTCTGCTGTCATCAGTACGCTGATGACACGCAGCTCTATCTCTCCTTTACCACCTCTGCTGTGGAAGCTGTGAGGATCCTCGACGGGTGCCTGGAGGCCGTACTGGCTTGGACTGGGGCAAACAGGCTTAAGCTCAACCCAGAGAAGACGGAGGTCATGTTCTTTGGGAGCTCGCCGTCTGGGTACGGTGGCCCCCTCCCATGTCTGGGGGGAGTTTCCCTCCAGCTTGCGGAGAGGGTGCGGAATCTGGGCGTGCTCCTGGACCCGGCGCTCACCATGGAGTCCCAGGTGGCGTCGGTGACCAGGTCCGCCTATTACCATCTCCGTCGGATCGCCCAGATCCGCCCGTACCTGGACGCGAACTCTCTGAGAACAGTGGTCCAAGCACTGGTGATCTCGAGGCTCGACTACTGTAACGCCTTCTACATGGGGTTGCCCTTGACTCTTCTCCGGCGTCTGCAGCGGGTACAGAATGCGGCGGCCAGGCTGGTGGCGGATGTGCGTCGGTATGACCATATCACCCCAGTTCTGGTCCGCCTGCATTGGTTGCCCGTTGCAGCCCGGATTAGATTCAAGGTCTTGGTTTTAGTTTATAAAACCCTCCATGGCTTGGGACCGGATTACCTGGCGGAGCGTATCGCTCAGCGATCCATCTCGGCCCGTCCCGTTCGGCAGGCGCGAGCGCACTCGCTTCGGGTCGCCACACCCCAAGAAGCCTGGAGGACGAGCACTCGGACCCGGGCTTTCTCGGTGGCGGCCCCTAGCCTCTGGAATTCCATCCCCAGTGAAGTGTGCTCTGCAGAGTCCCTGCTGGCCTTCCGGAAGGCTTTAAAAACCTACCTTTTCCGGGAGGCCTTCGGCGATTCTTAGGTTTTTTTTTTTAATATAATTCACCCCGCCATCGCCAAGTATTGAATTATAATTTTATCGGATAGCTTCAGGACCGCTATCAGGTTTTAACTGTGTTTAGTCGATTTATGTATTGTGTGTCTCTTAATTGTGATTATGTCTGCCGATTGTGGCTCTGTAAGCCGCTTAGAGATCTCGACGATATTAAGCGGGGTATAAATATAATAAATAAATAAATAAATAAATAAATCTGAAAATGATTTATTAGTAAGTTTAGATGTGATGTCATTGTTTACTACTTACTAGGGTTCTTTTGTGAGAGACAATATCATTATTAGAACCATCATTCCCTCCACCAGGAGCAGAATTTTTCAAATTTGTATTGAGATCAACTTATTGTATGTTTAATGGTAAGTTCTTTGAACAGGTAGATGGTGTGACAGTGGAGTCTCTCCTGTCCCCAGTAGTAGCTAATTTTAAATAGAAGCATTTGAAAAACATTCTTTAGCATCTGCTCCTTTTAAACTACCATTTTACAAGAGGTATGTGGAGGATACCTTCTTAACCTGGCCACATGGAGAGGAAAAATTATATATGAGTTTGTAGCACATTTAAATAAGATCCATAATAAGATACAATTTAGTGTAGAAAGTGACAGAAAATTACCTTTTCTGGATGTGATGGTATACGGGAATTAAGATGGCTCACTAGGTAGAAGTGTATACTGTATAGAAAACCAACTCACACAAACCTTTATTTGAACAGTGTTAGTCATCCTCACCCAGCACAAAAGCTTTTGGTGATGCAGACATTAACACATTGAGCAAAAGCCATAGCAGATAAAAAGAACTGGGGTTCTTGAGAAAAACATTTCAGATGAATGGGTATACTCAGAAGGATTTGTTTAAAGTGTTGCAAGGTGGAGGGAGGGAGAAACTGAAAGACAAGGAGGAAGAACTGATAAGTAGACATGGGCATGACTTGGCGAAATTCTCGTTTCCGTTTCCGTTCCTCGTTTCCGTTACGCAACGGAAACGGTAACGACAATTAAGCCATCAGAACTCGAACTCGAACCGACTAAAGAAAAACTGGGTCTGATTTGTCGTTGTCGTTCCTGGTATCGCAGCGCGATCGCGCGATGCCAAACGGCACAGAAAAAAAGTTTTAAAAATTAAAAAAAACCCCGATTCCCGGCCAAAAAAGCAGGCAAAAATATGCCTGCCTGAGGGCACCTACCAGAGGGGTGGTTTCTGGGGGTGGGGTCCCCACTCCAGCCTTCCCCCCCCTGTCCTGGGCTGCTGGTACCAGGCTGGGAGGGGGCATCCTCGGTGGCGCCTCCATTTGCTATGCGGTGCGGGGGGGATCCAAAATGGCGACCGCAATTTTTTTTTTTAATCGTGGTCCAAAAACCTACCAAAGCACCACAGAAACATGCAAAAATTAGCTATTTTATATGCCTGATTTTTTATAGTAGCAACAGTGGGTTTTTCTTGCAACAAAACGTCTCCATTGATTTTATTTTATTTTATTTTTATTTTTATTTTTTTACACGTGCACAATGATGGGCTGGCCATGGGATGGGACCATGCAAATTTTTGGACCCATTCCACCAATCGCATGGCCAGGTTTTGACTGACATTTTATTAGACAGATGTGAAGAAGCATTGAGATTCAATGTAAAGAACATTAGTGTTACCTTAGATTGGCCCAAGAAGAAAAGTGTGTTAGTAAAACATGGCTGGGAATTTAAGGCAGATAAGGGAGTCTTTAGAAATACCTTTGAGGGAGAATGTCGTGAACCAGGAGGATGGGCAAAAACTTAGTGAGTCATGGCTGCCTGGAGTTAATTGCACAGGATCAGCAGTAAGGTAATTGAGCAAACTAGTCCACTTGAATGTTCTGCTATATCATGTTAGACAGTAATCGTCATTTCTGGTATCCTGAATGTGGCATGACAGGTATACATGGTGAAAGCTCGATGTTTTAACTGTATTAAAGTTTTTTTTTTTAAGTTTTACTTGGAAGCTAAACTTGCTAATTTTTTTGTAGCTATTTTCAGTCTGTTGACTGTTTTGGTCTACATGTGTTTAAAATTCAGAATGCTCCAAGAAAGTAGGAAAGTTTTTAACTACAGTGGACCCTCGTATAACAAATGGTTTGTATAACATAAAATCTGTACAACATAAAACATTCTGGAGATAGGGGAAATTTGCTTAACAGAATCACCTATGGGGTGAATATTTCCTTGAGTTTTTCTTTCAAAGTTTGATACAAATTCCTTTATAGAATGGTTCCCAGCTTTCACATATTTTGGAGGTTGATTGATCCTTCAACTTTTTTTATAATATGTAAATTTCTGGGATTTCCAAGGTCTTTTTTTAAATCAACTCTTCTTGTTTCAGTATATCAGTTTTCTTCCAGTATGTAGCATATGAAATTCTAGCTGCAGTTTATTATGTGTAGTATTAGATGTTTCATTTTATCTCATATTATCTAATCTTAATGTTTTATCCAGTTCATCATCTGGATGAACTTGAACTTCTAGATTATACATACTTCTATTTGAATTCCAAATTTCTTTGTGAGCATTCATGGTCATGATTGCTTAGTCTATAGATTACAGTATGATTCTTGGCTTCAACATGTCTTGGGACTCTTCTTTTCTGGATTTTCAGAAATGCTAATTGGTATGCATTGTTGGATATCATTATCACTTATAAAGAACATCTCCTTTATATAAACTATTTTGAAGCAAATGAAAATTGTCCAAGAGCATACACTTAACCTCACCATAAGCTTGTCTATAGTTTTATTTATTTCACTAAATACTGGACAGGATAATTTGTTGGCAGATTGTGTCTATCGGTACTTTTTTAAAAGACCTGCTTGCTTGACTAGAATACAGAAATGGAAATTAATATATTATATTCTGAGTTCACTGTTTGATATAAAACTTGAAGGTTTCCTTGGGGGGAAATATGGAAGAACTCCACCTTGATTATATGTTTGGGCAGGTTCCGATTGTGGATGTTGGAAATGACCATATAACCCCCCCCTGTCTGCAGACCTGGAATAAAACTATAAAATAAGCACAAAAACCACATAACTCACATAAATTGTATACAACTGAGTAAGTATCTCCATCTCCATGCTTCAAAAGTACTTAATTCCATCAGTTATTGAGTCAATTAAGGAATATTTGTAGATACCCAATGTATCTACAACGTTAGAATGTTCTGTAAACCTTGATGACAAGATCCCTGGAATGAAAATATTGCTATTGAATGCTAGATCACTGAATGGGAAATCAACAATCATCAAGGACCTGATCCTGCAAAAACATGCTGATCTCACTTGCGCCACAGAGACTTGGCTGGATGGGACTGTGGGTGTTAATCTCATTCAGTTCTGTCCTCCAGGTTTCTCTGTGTAGAACACCATCAAGATCGGGGGGGGGGGAGGTGGTGGAGTGACAATAGTCTATTGTAACTCCATCCCTCTTACTAGACGTCACATTCCCCAGTTCCATGGCTTTGAATGTATGTTCCTAAAAGTAGGAGCCAGGGACAAGATAGGATAGTGGTTCAGTCTCTGTGGCCAGCATCTTTAGAGCCCTGGAGCACAGAGAGAACTTCTAGTTCCCAGAGCTCCTTGCCCTCTGAAGATGCCGGTCACAGAGTCTGGTGAAATGTCAGGAAGAAAGACTTCCAGAACATGGCCAAACAGCCCCAAAAACTCACAACAGCAATCACAAAATTGTAGGGTTAGAAAAGATCCCAAGGATAATCTAATCAACAACAGAGTTTGAGTTATATTTGCAATCCAGGGCAAATGTGGATTATGTACCGGTTGTTCATGTCATCAACTTTAGAGACAAGACTACTCTGCAAGTCTTACTGGAAGGATTGATTATTAGACTGCAGCTCTTGAGATGCCACTGACCCATACAGCTCTTAATTCGTTCTGTTGATATAGTAATCTCACCCCAGAAATGTGCCCTGGCACATCCTTTCAGCTTTAAGGAAAGTATGATCTGTTCCAAAATGTTCACTAAATGAAACATCTAGTGGAAATATTCTACAATCTATGGAAATAATATTTATCTAGTCCCTTTCTGGATGCATGCATAGCATCACCAACAGTGGAAATTTGGAGCAAAAGCCAGATGGTGTTACATTAGGCTGGATGACTGTGACTATCCCGTAATTAAATACCGACACAAAAGTCATATGCACAAAGAGATCAAATTTAGGTCATACTAACTTGTCTCCCTTATGCCATGCTCAAGCACTTTGCCATTGACACCCTCAACAAGGCTACCACAAACAATGGTATTGTTGGGACTAGGCTGTTGTTCAGGTATTGCGAACAGAGAACAAGCAATTGTGTGCCATGTGGCCAAAGAGGCACGAAATGCTTCCCACTCAACAAGTATCCAAGCTAAGAGACCATGTGATGTTTACTCCTCAGCTGAACCCATTTATAGATACATTACTCACCACTGTCCCAGTTAGTAGACATGCTCCCTTTTTAAAAACAATCTGTTGCCATATATACAGTATGAGGCAAAGTAAATTGATGAGCAGGTACTGAATTAGGCTGTTAAAGCCCCTCTGTTTGACACCCTCTGGGGAACAGGCAGGATCCAGTGAGCCCACTCAAAAATGAGAGATATTGGACCACTGCAGGGAATGTGATAAGGATATGAAGTTTCAAGCACTTTTGGGGAAAAGAAGGGGGGGCGTGAGCAGTGCAGTTGTACTGAGATTTCCTCAGAAGTCATACCCACTCAGTTCAAGGGGCTTTGTGACCGTATAACTGTGCTTAATATATTAGTTTATTAGAGTGCATTGCATAATTCAATAAAATAAAAAGGAATCAATGTTTATTGAGCTGCATGGGTTGCAGTCAGGGCAGCAATGAGATATTTTGCACTATGTACAGGGAGCTTATTCCAGAATGTGGGACCTTGGATTCTGTCTGTAAATAAAGTAATGTGGGACTACAACCCTACAATCATTTTTTCACATTACTTTCTGTAGGACTTGTAGCAGACTGCTCTATTTATTGCTCTGACATACTGAAAATATTTTCCTTTGGGAGAAGGTAAAGTGAAATGTAAGGGGGCATAGCTCCAGCAAGATGGTTTGTCTTAGTGTGTAACCGCTTATTTTTGGCCACGTATAGTTGCAGTGGCTTTTTTCTGCTGAAAGCACTGATAGCACAATAATAGCAGTGCACATGCAAGCAGCAGAATCCCTTGTTCTTCCATTTGCACTTTCTGCCCAGCCAAGTCTCAATAAAAGCTGGCTTATGTATGGAACTCCATCAGCATCTGTCAGTGAGCTCCATATTTTAAAACGCTAGCAAGGCTGATTGGCTACAAGTATCTGAAATATTTCATCCACCATGAGCATTCCAGATTCAATTTTTGTCATTTTTGTAATTCTACAAGAACAATTTAAATACAGTGGTTTGCTGCCTGAAGCCAAGGATAAAACATTTCTCTGTATAGAAGGCAATGAATATCACTTCAACACTGGTGAAATATCAGTATATCTTCCATCATGTCTGAGGAGAGTAGGCTAGCTCACATTGTATTGTCAGGGTCACATGACACAAGCCACTCTCTCTCTCTCTCTCCCCCCCCCAACATTTTCCTACCACCTAGTATTGCAAACTGCAGCAGCCATGTCATTTTGTCTAATGAATATCCATCAGCCTTGCTGTAGGGTATTTCATAAGATGTAGGATAACCCTAACTGCACCTCACAAGTTCACTCTTCAGCTTGGGTTCTCCATTTGTGACATTATGCCCATGACTAATATGATGATTATGCTTCAATAAAAAACTATGGATAACTCTCCCTCTCCCTTCCCCTCTTTAAGGTTCCAAAGAGAAAAGATTGTGTTACAGTAGGTTGACTCTAATAATGAGAACAGAGAGGCCTGCTCAGAAGGGTCTTAGAAACCATTTCAATGCTGTGCACACTTTTGTGGGAGCAACTCTTATTGAACTCATTGGAACCTACCTGTGACCAAGCATACATGTGACTATGCTGAAGGTTATCAATGAGTAGGGTTCAGAAATTTACCCTTAGTTCAATGTGTTGATTACTTTCTAGGGAGTGCCAAAGAGTAGAAGCCCCAGCAATGGAGGAAGAAACTATGGAGGGGGGAGGATTCCACACTGATGGGCCTTGAACTTTATGTAGAGATGGACATGTACTGCAAAACTGGCGTTTCATGCAGGTTCATTTTTTGGCTAAAAAGTTGTAAGAGGCAGCGTACAAAGGAGGTGAGGAAGAGAAACTGGGGCACTGCCTCTCAGTGGGCACCCACCAGAGGCGGTGGGACTGGGAAGCTCCAAATTCCTGTTCGGCCAAAAAAAACAAACTGTCATGAACTGCCAGTTTCTCAGTTTCTTACCCATCTCTTCTTTTACATTATATAGGGCCTTTTTACATGACCCCTAAACTCCGCCGCAAATGGCTCCCAGCTCCGGAGCTTAAAATTGTTTACCCACCGGCTCCGGAGTTTACTGAAAATTAAGTGCGACCCCGCCCCCATAAGCGTGTCCCAGCGCACTTTTCTGGTACCTGCTCGAGGAGGGTGAAAAATCTTGATGCGGATGTGCCGGGCTCTCCTCGCTTCTTTTTGTTGTTGTTTTTTGCCTCCCGCCCCTTTAAGAGAAGGAACCAGGAAGTCACGGGGCTCCCGGCAGTTTCCACCGGCACCGGGGAGGTAAGTTTTCATTCTTTTGTCCCTTTTTTTCTCCCTCCCCTCACGCAGCCAGCAGCCAGGACGTGCGGAGGGGTGGGAATGCACAAAGAGCGACAAACCCCTAAGATCTCTGGTCCGAATTAAAGTGACCAGCGGATCTTAGGGGTCGTGTAAAAGCGCCCATAGTCAACAGAAAAGAATGTCAATCAGACCACCACAGTCCAAGAGCAATTATTCCGAAGGACTGCTTTAAAAAACCCTCTTCCTGAGCAGATGCCCTCATTAAAATATAGAAGTAAATGCATTACAAACTCCTTGCTTATACAGTATTATACCATGCTCCCCAAGAACAGGGCTGGAATGTGATTGTAGCAGAAGCCCTGTAGGGTCTGATGATTTATATAACTCTTTTGTGGTTTTGCATCTGGTTAAAAATTTTAAATATCTTTAAAAAAAAAAAGTCTAGCCCTTACCAAGAAGGCATAGTGGGGAATTGAACTCCCAACCTCTGGCTCCACAGGCCAGATACCTAAATTACTGAGCTGTCCAACAGTTCTGTTTGAGGAGAAGAGAGGCAAATTTTTAGGTTGAAGTATAGTTTCGTTACTTAATAATTGCTAGAGTATATAAATTAGGGGCATGAGAGGGGGAATTGAAAGTGGTGCAGTATGAAATTTACTAATGCTGTTAAGAAAAAATAGTAGAGAGAGTGAAGGCAAGGGGTGGGGAAGGACTGAGGGGATTGTTAGCTCTAAATGTATTCATATTTCCAGTTTGTCTCCAGTTATTTGTTAATTTGTTTTCATGTTTCCTCTGATAATTCATGTGTCATTAACCTTGGATAATTTTCAAACACCTGTTCTAACAGTTACACCTACACAGTGTTGGGAACACAGCAACACAGGGAAAGTATATTTTTCTGGGTCTCCAAACTCCAGACTATTCCGGAACAAGCAGTAGCCAAGAAAAGCAGCATGTCTTCATACTTTTGGATCACAGACAAGAACATATTGTGAATTTACATTATTAGTAAAAATGGGAATTTAAAAAAAAAAAAACAGGAAGGAAGGGAATACATTTCTGGTTGTCTGGGAAACCCAGAAGGCCAAACTATGAAGTGAACTGAATTGTTTCTTCTGTTTTGAAACGTAACTGAGAAAATGGGTAGATTAATTTCTGTGAGGGTTTCCCTAGAAGACCCAGAGATGGAGACAAATACATTGCTAAACAGAAATTTTAGAAATTTTTAAAGAACTGAAAAAAAATTAAAACTAAACCACAGAGTTTGAGCCAAAGTAAAAATCTAAGTGACATTAAATGAATAATCTGTCCATTTTTATACAAACTTTGTTGTATTTTATTATGCAGTTTTTAGTTTTAAAAACATGATTTTATTGTTAGGTCAAAAACAATAGAAGAATTTCAAAAATAAAGAGGACAAAAACGTTGTGCCACCTGAAAGAGTATCTGCTATATTTTAATGTGATATTTTGTGGACGTTGTGTTTCGGCTTTTATTCATCACCATGAGTCTTTCTGTGATGAAAGGCAGCATATATATTTAAAAACAAAACTTAAAACTATTTGTTTGCTCTGTCATGTGTGCACAGCGCTCTCAACAAAAACTGATGGTAAGGAAGCCTATGAAACAAACAGAGCTTGAGTGCCTCCTTGAGGAGCCAGTGATACTTGCAGATTAGTTACTTTTACGGCTGATTTCAACAGCGAATGTACAGAGGTTGGGTCAGTGCCTTAAGGAGATAAAAGATTAAAGTGAATTCATCCCACTCAGCCTGATGTCATGCACGTCTTGTAAATTAATATTATGTAATCCACATGTCACTGGAACAGTGTGAGGATCCCCTTTCAGGGTATGAAGCCCAATATGAAATTGAAGAGTCGCCTTGCGTCCTTTCCAAGGAGATAAGCAGGATAAACATGTTTTAAATAAATAAACAAATAAAGATGCTTGAGTTGATAGACTGGAACTGAAAGACTTTAGACAAGCTTATTGATGAAGAGAATGAACCAGGGAGGAATGGCTGGGAAAAGCATTAACAATGCTCACTCAAAAGTGATTTGAGTTTTAGGTGGCAGTCTTATGCTGGACAGGTTGGAATACAGAACCTTTTCAAGAGTAATTGGATTGAAAGGAATAACCAGTGACTTATTCCGTTGTGGGTTTTTTTTGGGGGGGGGGGGACACTGCATAATTCTCTTACTCAGCCAGTGATCTCAGGTTTTATAAAACCCATCAACCATAATATCTTCCGGAAAGGGAAAAGATGAAGCACAACCCACTGGCATTCTACCAACCTATTTTAAATGTGGTTTGGGGAATGCTTTTGCAAGAGCTGCCCCATCTGGAAGGGCCATTTGATTTTCAAGAACCAAAGCTGCAAGCCTACAAGAAAGTGTGTCAAGTTGAATAATTAACATGTGTCCCCCCCCCACTCACTTCTGATTAAAACTGTTTAGGATTGTGTGGTGGGATCTAGTGATATAAAATACGATTATTTGATTTTCACAGAATGATTGAGCTTAATTAAGGCTTGTGGATAGTTCAAACTATTGTGTATAAATTAAGTCGAATTTATGTGTGATACTTCAAGATGAGGTAATGCATGTTAAGGGAAGTACCTGTACATATTATCTGCTACAACAACATGTTTCTTCCAGGCACACAATTCCTTCAAAGATCAATCAGACTTGTAAAATTCAGTCAGTCAGTCAGGACCTTTACTGACATCAAACAAAACATACAATATGATAGGCAACAATGCATGAATGCATTATTGCTTGTTCTATTGTATGTTTAGTTTGATGCCAATAAAGGTCCTGACTTGCAAAATTAAGCCTGCGTGTATCTCCTTATGGCTAATCATGAAACAGAAGTGAACTAGTTTGGAAAAAAATGCAGAGCAAGGCAACTTTTTGCTAAGACAATTAGATATCTTCTATCATGTCAGGAAGCTATGCTAATGAGGCCCCAGACTCAAAGAACAGGAACACAAAGTTGGTGGGGTTTTTTTTTTACTCCTAAAGAACAGGTAAGTTTTGCCCATCTATTTTGCATTAACTTTTGAACAGACAAAGATGTTGATCAAAAATTCCTCTTGGGTTTTCTCCCGCACAGAGCTGAAGCTGAGGGCGCTTTCATGGCTACTCGGCAAGATGCTGCTCACGTGACAGGTTGTGGAACCCCCACCTTGGGGAATAGCCATAGCTGCTTGCATGATTCCAACTCTATAGAGGAACAAGGCAGGAAGGATCCTAGTATTTTGCATCTCTAAGTTCAGATGAGACTTGTATTTACCTTTACTGCCTCGGTTCCTAAGAACTATGAGTGGAAGGCAGCTTACAGAGAAAGGATTTCCCATCTCCTCCACCTTCGTACATCTCCAGCCCATGCATTCTCTTCTCCAGAGGATCAAGTGGAGTAGCAGTGACCCATAGCCCACTGTCCCTAAGTTCCTAAAATACTTTTCAGAGGTGCCAAAGAACCAGAATGGTCACCAGATGATCACCTTGATTTTAAGGAAAGAAGCCATTCATCACATTACCTGCAACTTTTTATATTTAAATCCATGTGGGCAGAATTTTGTTTGCTTTCAGGGCAACGGTCAACTTGCCCAGCCCTGTGATTTAAGATAATGTCAGTTCCTGTACATTCATTTTCCCTCTCCAACTCGAGCTCTCTTGCTGCCGGGGACGCCTTTTCTGCTCTTTTCTTTTGTACCATACGAGCTCACATGCAGGTCTTTTGGGGCCAGTGTTACAGACATTTAAAAGTACAGATGCAGGCAAGCCACTCTCCTCCTTGTATGTTTAACTGGAAAGAAGGGGGGAGTCCCCACTAAGTGCACTTACTTCTATGGCTATTGTTCAAGCTGTCAGAGCTGCTTTGTATGGTGAAGCTAAGCATAATAGCAATCTGGATACGGATCCCACAAAAGCAACAAACATGGAGAAAGATTTAATATAAATAAAAGCTGGAGGCTTGCTTTTACTTCTTGTCTAATAGGAATAACAGGCCTTTTCAAGGCAGAAGGAAGACAAACTTGCTTGTCCCATCCCATTTCCCTTCAACTCAATAATGAATGTTGTCCTAAGTCACCACCTGCTAGTTTAGTGTGTTTCAAATGGATAGGCCCTAAGTTTGCATCTTTTCTGAGGAAGATGCTGACCAAAATACTGTGGCTTAATATAATCAATCTCTCTAGATCAGGCCCACTGAATCAATAGAGATTTAGTGAGCCAACTCCTCCATAAGCTCTATTAATTCAAATGTGCCTACTCTAATTGCGACTTACCGCGTAGCACTGTTAAGTCGCAGTAAGGGTAGGCCCATTTGAATCAGTAACATTTTGGAGCAGTTGACCCACCAAATCCCCATTTACTCTGGTGAGATTTACTAAGCAAAGTAACAGGATTTTGGCCATTGTTTTCACAAGAGAAGTATCTTCCACAAACGCACTGAAGTGACAGGACATACAGCAATTGGTCAATGCTAATGTCTGCCTCAGAGGTTTTAGGAAACTAAAGCTCTAACACTGAAATGAATTATACCTATAGTTACCACATTGATGGATAGTATGTCCTCTTTCAGGGTAAACAGTCCTCAGTTAGAAGTGTTGTCAGACAATCCATCTTTCTCTTTGAAGGGTTCTCCCAGCTAAGCTTCTATAGCAAAAGGCACCCTGAATGTTAACACCACCAATGGCAGCAGTCAAGATGGTCTACAAAATACCGTCTTGTGCTCATTACCATTTACAAAGTGAAACCAAGCAAGGGAAATTCCCTGATCCCTTTTCCCATCAGTTAGGCACTTCCTAATATGAGCCAGCAGTGTGATGTAACTTCAAAAAAGGCCAATGTTATTTTGGGCTGCATTAACAGGCATAGTTTCCCAGTCTTGTGAGGTACTACTCCCTCTCTATTCAGGACTGGTCATGCTTCATCTTGAGTACTGTGTCCAGTTCTGGATGCCACACTTTAAGAAGAATGCCAACAAACTGGAACAAGTTCGGAGGAGGGCAACAAAGATGATCAGGGGACTGGACACCAAACCCTATGAGGTCAGACTGAAGGAAGTGCATATGTTTAGCCTAGAGAAAAGAAGACTGAGGGGGATATAATAGCACTTTTCAAATACTTGAAAGATAGTCATACAGAGGAGGCAAAGGATCTGCTCTCAGTCATTTCAAAATGCAGGACATGTAACAATGGAATACATTTAAGGGAACTCCAATTTAGGCTGAATATCAGAAAAAACGTCTTAACTGTTAGAGCAGTACGGCAATGGAACGAACTACCTCCGGAGGTGGTGGGAGCTGCAACGGTGGAGGCATTTGAGAGAAAAGTAGACAACCATCTCTTGGATATAGTTTGATTTGGATTTGTGCATTGAGCAGGGGTTGGACTTGATGGCCTTAGAGGCCCCTTCCAACTCTACGGGTCTACGATTCTATGATTCCCACCTGAACACAAAGCAATTGCCAGGGTTGTAGATGTTGTTTTTCAGCCTGTAGCCTAAAGGAGCAACACAAACCACCAACAGGACAATCCTCAGAAGAAGCACTGTTATCTCCATGGTGGCTGTAAGAGCTTTTATACCAACAGATGTGATGCAATCAATAAAAACAAGCTCAAGTGAAATTGTACTCAAAGCATAAAGCTACTTAAAAGATTTCAAAAGCAATACAGTGAAAGAATAACTGAAGAGAAGACCGTTTTTGAGCACAGGTAGCCTCCTATCCGGTGGCCTGGGGACAGTACAAAAGGGAGTGATGGAGGCAAAGTGTATAAGAAATAAATTGGCCTGATTGCTGGGTTGGAGCCTTGATCGTTGAGATCACTTTGTCAGCCTAATTGGCTATAATTTATGCAGCTTTATCAAGTCTAACAAAGACATGAATAGAGAGAAGAGTTGTATTCGACATTCTTGGGAACAATTAGCCTCCCCTTTTGTGAAAGCATCTGGATGACTCCCCCGGCTGAAAAGTGTGTGCTGTTTCTAAGGTTAATTATCTGCATTATTTATCACTACTTTCTCTCAGTCATGCCTGTTGCCATAATACCTTGACTGCAATTCTGTGGATCAAATGGATCACACAATGTCGATGTACAGAGAATTAGTAGCACTGTATAATATTCTCAACCAGAGGTCTCTAATTACATTCTCCTTGAAGTTTCCTGTGCATTGTACCTCTTTGCTGCTATCAAATTTTTGCAAAGAAGAAAAAGGGGACACTTTAATTGAAGCAGTCGGAGCTTATTCATCAGTACAGCATGATCCCGTATTGTGGCAAGTGGCAAGAATGATATACTTAAATCCTGACATGCCATCGATAATACACTTTGAATGAACTTTTGTACAGCGGCAGAAGCAGTGGTGCTCAGTAGCTCTCTTTTTAGGCGAAGTGTGTAGATCATGACACTGCACATGGTTTCCTGCTCTAGGTTTATACACAAAGACATCACAACTGGCTGATGTAAGATCAGCCAGTTATGTACACAGTCATTCAGCTCCTCAAGAAGTACCTTGTGCTTTCATGCTATTTCTGAATAGAAGTAGCCAATAGCCATATAAAAAGTTATAAGGTAGCAGGTGAAACAGGTAACCCAGAAATAAAGGAAGACAACTGCCCATTCCATTCCAAGGACAATGAGCAGCCATCTTGGCCCCTTGCAGTAGGCACAACAGAGTAGCAAGAAGAAGTAGCGTTTGAACATCCAGGTGCACCATTGCTGCGTTTTGGCTCATGACTGAGTAGAAAGCATAGGAACTCTGTAGTACCTTGTGTAATGAAGGAACAATATTGACTTCATGATGGCCTGAATTAGAACACAGGCTGTATTCTGAGGGCAAGAAGAGAGGTTAATCATGGTCTAACATGGAGACTTACAGAGAGCCATGTGGATTTGTCTATTTTGTTGAGTGTCCATTTGTTTCAATTGCATGTGTTTCATTTCCACGTTTACCACTCAGAAGCATTTAAGTCTGCCACCTTGGACAGTTGATTTTGGGTGTGAAGGCAGGAACACTCAGCACCAGCTCTTTCAATCGGACTCTTGCTTGAACTAGAGCCAGTGTAGTCCGTGAGCATTGCCACAAATTAATTACAACACCTGGTGTCAGTCAGCAACCCTGCAGCTATTTTCTGAATTAACTGAAGCTTCTGGACCATCTTCAGAGGCAGGACCATGTACATGTGACCCATGTTTGGAACAGCACTTGATCTTGTACTTACTTTTCTCTTTCCGTTACTGTTCAGCTCTTGGGACAAATTTCAGCTCACTCTTTACATTCTGGATCTCTGAGAGATTAACAGCCGGACCTGGCAGCTTCTTAGCACCTGGGAGGGACTTTTTCTTTTCTTCTTCTCCTGGAGGTGGAACACTCTGCAAGACAAATTGTTGCCTCAAAATAATATACTGGATGCTAGTTATCACGAGAGACACAAAGGTTTGAGAGCCAAGGTTATCTAATGGGGCCCCTTGAAGAATATTAATAGCTCTGCCCTGTCTTTCAGAGTTCTGTTCTGGTACTTTTCAAGCTACAGTTAAAATATACTTTTGGGGGTGATTTGTACACGGTGAAAATGGATAATAAAGCTGTCTACTGCCTATACCTGTTCATGAAAGGTTCAGGTCCCTCTATTGTGCTGCATGTCCTTTACAGGAGGACAGAAGAAAGATTCTCAAAACAAGAACTTCTATCAGTGGTGTGTGTGTGTGTGTGTGTGTGTGTGTGTGTGTGTGTGTGTGTGTG
>JAHTLZ010003399.1:2136985-2154368 GCA_023846285.1 Phrynocephalus versicolor
ACAAACAAACAAACAAACAAACAAACAAACAAACAAACAAACAAACAGAATCAGAAACCCTGCTGTCTGGGATACCACTGGGGGATACCAGGTGCTGTACGCTCCTGGAGTAGAAACTGGCAAGCCACTCCAGTATTCCTGCCAAGAAAACTCCATGGACATGGGGTCACGAAGAGTCAGTCATGACTGTAATGACACAACACACATTCACTATCCTTGACAGATGGGAAACAAGCTGATGAATCACAACTTCCTTACTATGTCTGAATAACGAAATGACACTGTGGTTTCTTCCATTATAGTTAGCACTAATGATGGCTATACATTATACAAACAGCCATTAGGGATGGAGTTCTTTGACTACTAATTTCATAATTCTCAATTGTGATACAGTAGTCCTATTTGAAATACAGACATCTTACAGACCACGATACGTAGCTTAACTGTGAGGAAGGCCTCAACTGGGAGGCTTTGAGGCTAAGCGAGGCCTGGCTTCATGTTCCTTCCCCAGCACTTATTAGGAGCTTATTTTCTGAACAGGATCCTAACTCGAGGCTTACTCCTAGGTGAACCTTGGAATCAGTGATGGCCAGACTTTGGCTCTCCAGATGTTTTGGACCATAAGTCCCAGAATTCCAAGCCTGTATTGCCATTTACAAAGGACTGTGGGAGTTGTGGTCCAAAACATCTGGAGGGGTGAAGTTTGACCACCACTACACGATATCTCTCATGCATAACTCCCATCCCCAAGAGTGACTGTCCTAATCACACCTAGGCTTAAAAAGCCTTTATGTGCAATATGTCTTAAATCTAACCACTTCATCTGGAAATACTGTTGCTGGAAGAAATAGGCATGAGAGATTTCCACTGATCCTTCCTCCTGCCATGGAGAGAATGAGATTCTAACAGTATGGTATAGCATACATGGTGATGTTGAGACCAGGAATTAATAAAAACTAACAGATTCAAGTGAACCAAAGTGATGCCATGTCGATTCCTCTGCATGCCTTGTATCTGGACCTTATTGTGCTTTGTAAGCTATCTGAAACTGTTTCAATATTACTGGAATGTGTGCCTTGGCAAGAGAGAAAGAAGAAGAGCCTGTATTATATGTTCAAGGACATCAATTGGAGGTACAAGGAGAATGGGTTAGGATGTCTCTAACAAAGAGTTAGTTAGTTGCTATTTTTTCCTTCTGCTTCAGGGGGAAAGGTCGCCCTCCTTCCTTTATCCAGCTGCATAAATGAATGGTGATTTGGATCTCTGCTTATCTCATAAGTTTTTTTACTAAGTTATTCTGATACAAGAAAAGTTTGGGATTAGCCTGAACTCAACTGTGACAGTCTGTTCCTACTCCCAGCATAAGCTTCCATTGGGCTTCTGATCCCTCCCTTCCGCAAATGGAAGCAAAGCTGCCTGTGCAGATGAAGATAGTTAAGAATACTAATGGTGAACCAAAAGATCTTAGATAGGACAGAGATGGAAACAGCTAACAGTGGGACTAAACTTACAGTAATAGAATTGAACTGGTGCCATTTCTAATCATTCAGCTTCACTTGTGTACCCCACTCAGACTTTTCAATGCTATGCTGTCCAATCCTAAACATGACTGGAAGTAAAGTCATCTGATTTCAATGACATGTATTCACTTGTAAACATGCATATTGTTGAACTCTAACCTAAGTGTGTAGTCAAATTCAAGTCTATTCAGGGTAAGTTGTAATGAGTTCAGTAGGATTTATAGTCAAATAAGTGTGCATGAGATTCCACTTATCCATTTCAATGAAGTGGTTAGCTTTTTAGAGACAGCAAAATGAAGAGCTAAGGTTTTGTTGTCATTTGCCAAATTAATGTTTGAAAAAAACTGTTGGGTCGTACAATGAAGAAAAATTTAATAATGGAAATTCTGAGGCACAATAAGATAAAAGCCACACAATAATGTTTGCATATATGTGATGTCTGTGCAACCAATCATGCATAATTCAAATGCTGGTAAACAATTATCATTGTCTACGTTGTGGGGAAAAATCTGTGGGTTATTTGTGTGTCTGTGTTCATGTGCACGTAGTTAAAACATCAGCCTTCTAATACATTCTAGCTTTGATAATACTAGTGAAACATGTACATGGCCAGTTCTGACTAAATATGCACTTCCTTGAAGGTTATGTGAAAATAATAAAATTATGGGTTAGTATTAGAGAACTAATGGACTTTCTCCTGAGCAAAACAGTTCTTACTTGCGAGCAGTAATGTTATCTACTGACTCTTACCTGAATACTTCTGACATTTGAAGCTGGCTGTTTTGACATTTTCAAGGAAGACTCTTATTCCTGCAAGAGACAAATAAGTATATTGTGGGCTACAGTGACATTCTAAAAGCCAGGCTTGATTAACTACAATTTAACCCATGGTTCTTCTTGACAAGTATTGATTTATCAGCCCAGATTGTCTTTCGGTCTCAGTTTCAGAGTTACTATGCTACATCCACAGAGAAGCACAAGAAAGTGAGACCATTTGAGTTTCCCTGGTGAATATTTTATAAGCCAAAGGAGTAAGATCATTTTCCCAACAGAATAGAAATGAGAAAATAAGGCTGTAATTCTATACTCACTAAGCTGGGACTAAGCCCCATTGAAATTAGTGGCATTTATTTCCGAGCAGACTTTTATAGGATTATTACAGGTACAGTGAATTAGGAATCACTTTCATTTGGAAAATGGCATTTATTGACCGAAATGCAATTTGTGGCATTCACCCTATACAAAACATTAAAAAAATACTACATGCCCTTGCAACTGAAGTACTGCACCTTATCTAGAATAAGGCAATTTCCTGCAATGTGAAGCTCATAAAAAGTAATTAAAGAGCTTGTAAAATGGGGTTTCTGTCATTACTTCAAATCACATGTTGAACACTTCCCCATATTCTGTGGTTGAGGCCTCTGGCTATGGAGCCAGAGGTTCGGAATTTGATGTGCCACTGTGTTTTCTAAGGTGGTTACTTCACGTCCTCCCTTGTTCCGCGACTAGTTTTGTACCGTGACAGCATTGGTCGCGATCACGTGGTTTTGTCCCTGTTCAGTCCCTGTTTCCGTTTACTCACGATTGTGATAACATGTCTCATGACAAGTGTTACTTCACGGCCTTGTTTCATGACCAGATCTGCTTTTTTTAGAAAACAACAACATAAAAATAATGGTCGCAGCACACCCCCTGTGCTTCGTCTATTCGAAATGTCGATCCACAGGACTCAAAAGTACAAGAGAAATGGATGGACGCAAGTTCATGAGCAGAAGATTGCCTTTGTTGCGTGACTGTTGTTACCTCACGGAACCTTGTCATGGAACAGGAACAGAGACGAAAGAATTCCCCAGCCCAGGTGCAGGTATGGCTTCTCATGCTCTGTTCCTGCTTTGGGGGCATGGCGTGGTCAAGACAACTTTCAGCTGTCGTGCTACAGACATGAAGTAAGATTTTTTTTGTACTGGTCCAAAGCATGACAACGAGGAGGGACAAAAGGGACGTGAAGTGACCGCCTAAGAGAAGAGATAGCTGGTGTGGCCTTAGGTAGGCTGCACAGTCCCAGGGTACCCCAAGAAGAAGGGAATGGTAAACCATTTCTGAGTATTCTCTATCTAGAAAACCTAGGGAAGGATCACTGTTGGCATTGACTTTGACAGCACACAATTATTATTATTATTAATTAGTCTTGGCAACATATATGTGTGTGCTAGTCTAGCACTACTCTCTTGATTTAAATGTAATCTTAAATTTAGAGTTTATTAAGAACAATGTGCAAACCAAAATGGAAAGCCTTATGAAAGGGGGATGACCCAGCTGGGCAGGATTGCTTTTAACAGAGGCAATCTTTCTTTCATACCCACTGACCTCATTTACTGTGGGAGAAATCAGGGCAACAGAATGCTGATGGGTAAAAATAGACAACCTTCTTGGGCCACAGCCCCTACTCTCTGTTCAGGACTCCTACCAGCTATTGGATGCCTAAGAATATAAATATAAAGGCTATTCAATGTCTTCACATTTGATCATATGAACAGGAAGCTAAGCAGTCACAAGAAGTAGGTGATTCTTTTGTGACCTGTGGAATTTCTTCCCATGAAAACTGGAATAAATCTCTCTGTACAAATGCTGTTGAAGCATATCCAAGGTACCTAGGGGCAACTGATTGGGAGGGACGCAACCCCCCAACTCTGAAAGTTTGGGAAGAATTGGGTTTTGTACCTCTGAGCTATGTACCCCCCCCCAAAGAGGCTGATGAATTAATGAATACAATTTTTTTAAAAAAATCAATTTTTATTTGTCTGGGTAATTTCATTTATGACAAATGCAAATTGATGATTTTTGAATTGGCCAAATTCATCGTAAATCACAATTCGTTTTTCAATAAGTCCCTATCTCTACTGTCCTCTGTAGATCTCCTGGTGCTTCTGAACTGCAGGTGCCATAATTCTTCACCAATGGCTATGTTGCCAAGAGCTGGTGGGAACTATAGGCCAAAATCGTCTGGAGCATCATAGCTTCCCCCTTCTGGAGTAGAACTTTGCGGCTGAGCATCTGGGTGATACAAAGCATAGTCTCCATGACTTTTTCTTCTATTCCCCAGGTGGCCAAAGTATACTCTTCCAAATACTCTTGGAGTATCACCTCCCATTAATCCCAGTCAGCACAGCTTTGCATCGCAGTCAGAAAACATCTAAAGGGGTGAACAGTGTTTACACCTTTTCTACTGTAAGATTAATGCAACAAAGGAGTACAGGGATGAAAATAAACCGAGCCAATTGTAGTCTACCATTTGGCAAACCACTCTTAACACCACCAAAGATTGAAATACAGCACACATTCTAAGGAGCTGCAGTGATAAGTACAATTAGACATCTGGCCAAACAGGCACTTTTCTCATGTCTTACCCTTTATGACTTGTGTTTACCACGAAAGTTTGAAGGCACTGCCACTGCTGTTTCTTTTTAGAGTTTTTAGCAATCTTTTTTTTAGCTTGTAGGCAAATGTCCCTATGATTCCTAAGCTGAGTAAAGAGACAGCAAGCAAGACTTTTTTAAAAAAATACTGTTACCCTTTCTGCCTCATCTAAAAATAAGTGCTAACAAGGTTGCTGAAGGACATGGAGCTGTTTGGAACCAAGGTACCTTTTCAATTTGGTTTAAATAAGTTGTTGAGGAATGAGCAGTTCCAAAATTTCCTTATGTTACAATGCTATTCTACATACAGTTAAGAAAAGGAACAAGTAACATGCCTCTCTTTTCTCCCTGATGCATGCATTAAACTGGCACAAGTTATATAAACAGAAAGCTGTACTCTCTTACCCTGCCCGCAGCCTAGATAAAAATGACACCACTGGGAATCGAGCTCCTACTGAAAGCAGGAGAAGAAAACTCCATGTTGAAAGTTTACCGCTCACAAGGCAATTAACGTTCCTATTATGGGCTTTATAACCCCGTTCAGCTTTGCCTTGGTTTTAAGATCAATAAATGCTTATACGAAACAATTTCAAGTGAACTACAAAGAAAAGGACAACACCATGCCTTTGCTTCATTTTTCAAAAAGCCAGCCGTGCAAGGTATGTTTTTATAAAAACCCACTTGGCACATAAATAGTAGGTACTCTTATGATTATAGTTAAGTATAAGAACCAGATTTTTTTTATTTTCAAATAATTTTAGAACTCTTGATACAAAAATATAAATGAGTTGCTGTAACAGCCTGCATTTGACATTACTGTTCTTGTTTACAAGGGTTAAAATCAAGGGCAATCTAGTTCATTCATTCATCTTCTAGCTGTGTATTACATTCTTTTCCCAGATCAACTTTTAATTTTTTAAAAAAACAACCCATCCCATCCCATCTTAGCTTCCATTATGTACCTGTTTTGTTTTATAGTTAAAGTTCCAAACTGCCAGGAGAGTGAAAATGTACACCTCCTTTCGATGGAGAGTGAGACAAGGTCCTCGGTCAGCTGAGATCTTCCTGGTGCCAGAGGGGTAAAACAGCCCAAGTCCTTTGTGCCGTTATACTACTGAGTACCCTTCTAGTGCTGGAGTAGAGCTGAGTTTAGGAGCCAAGTGTAAAAGAGAATTCCTTTCATAGCTTACAGTTGTTCTTCCTAAATATAGAGTCAGATCCATCCTGTAACTTCATTCCCTCCCAGTGAAAAATCGAGGCTCAAGTGTCAAGCAGAGAAGAGTTACTGAATTCACCTTCCGGTAATATTACACTGTCTTTTTCCCTCCAAAACTGCTGAGACTGAAATATTTCATAATAATTATTTAACTTTTGATCATACATACAAGGCAAAGTGAAGACAGTAGATATGTTCTTCATGTTGTCATACATACAAGTACAAGGCAGACCTCAAACCATGGTCTCATGGAAATGTGTGGGGAAAACATGGCTTATTATTTTGATTTGTCATTTTGTGACTGCCAAAATACCATATTTCCTGATTAGAGGTCTACCATTGTTATCCCTCCACATTTCCATGATAAGGGGAAAAATGAAAGAAGTGGCATAAAATGATAAGAAGGTTACCAAAGGGGAAACATGTTCATCCAAAATTCACATGATAGCCCAATAAAAGCCTCCTCTAGAAGCATCTGTGGACTCCTGCTGTATGAGAGCACATTCAGTGACATATTTAAAATATGTTTGCTACTATAAGAGCAATATAGCAGTGAAATCTGCCTGCAAAGGACTCCAATCTATCTTCTTTCTGATTCTCCTTTCAAACCTACCTCTCACAAGACCTGAGTCCTCGTTTTTGACTGTTTTGCCAAATGGTTCCCCCATAGTCAGTCAAACCTGAACTATAAAAAGGCAACTAAAAAGTGTCCATTTTATCATTTTAAACAATTATTGGACAATAATATCCTATTACATCCAAAGAAGTATTTTCCCAAAGTCCAAATATGTGGCTAAAAGTTCTGGAAGAGCTCCCTAGATGCCCTAAGCACATCCGATCTCGCCCAATTTCGGAAGCTAAGTAGGGTCGGCCCTGGTTAGTACTTGGATGGGAGACCACCAGGGAATACCAGGTGCTGTAGCCATCTGGAGTAGGAACTGGCAAACCACTCCAGTATTCCTGCCAAGAAAACTCCATGGTTATGGGGTCACGAAGAGTCGGTCACGACTGTGACGACACAACACACAAAAGCTCTGGAATGCTACATACAGTTCTCCTGGGGCATAGCTGCTATCAAGTGTTTGAGGGTCTCCATATCTGTGCTGTTCTTCAAGCCGGTCCTTCAAAGATGTCACTGGTGCAGCACATGGAAATTACTTCTCAGCAGTATACTGAGAAGTGCATTGCTGGAGGTTGGTCATCCTCCTAGTAAACAAGAGGTAAATAGAGGCAAATGTTCATCATGACAATCACACTTCCTAAAGATAGTCACACTTCCTAAAAGAATCTAGAAATGCATTTCAATAAGAAACACAAAAGTTTTTTTAAAAAAACCAAAAGTCTTTGTGGCATCTTAAAGGCTAACTACTAAATTTTAATGTATGTTTTCGTGAAACATTGTCCACTTCTTCAGGTGTATGAATTAGAATACAGAGGTCACATGGCAAAATATGCATGCAAAGCTTTAAGATAAAAGGGGTAAACAGTGGTGTTTGATTGCATTTCACACATAGTAATGATTTATGACCTCTATTTGGTATTCAGTTATTTTAAAGCGTGGTTCGGTAAACGGCAATATAATTAAAGGAAACAACAGAGGGACAGTGTGCAGTAATGTAGAAAATGTCAGACCTTACTTTTAAGCTTTGTTCTGAGAAGATGGATCTGGTAGTTGTGAAGGAAAATAACAATGGTGGGGGAATGATGACTTCCTATCTGCTAATCTGTGGCGTGTTTCGCCAGCTACCACTTTGAGATACTAGGTCACTCGGTACATGAGACGAAGTTTTCTCTATACCAGGAGCTCACTTATGAAACTCCTTTCACAGAAAAGAAAGGCTGATTTCGCCCTTACTGAATTTCCAATTTTTAGCCAGCTCAAACTCAGCTGTTCCAAAAAGCCTTTGTTCTCTGTGTTGGTTGTTGTTTTAAAATGGCCGTTAGAGCTGTTTGTATCTACTTTTAAAGATTATTTTAAATATATTTTCTAAACTTTACAAATAATTTTAATCTCTTGCAGTTTGCTTTGAGGAATCTGCTGGGCAGAAAGACAATACATGGATGCATTAAACCAGCCATTCTTTACAGGGGCCATACAGCCCTCTTGGGGGATGGGGGGGGCTGACCCAATTTTTAGCAGGCCAAACTGAAAAATATGAGAAGCTTCTGAAAAATAGCTGTTCGTGATATATCCTTGTTTGAAAGTGGGTACTGGGATCTGAGAAGAGCTCCTATAAGGATGTGGCAGAAAAAATGTTGAGACTTTTGCTCATGCGCTTTCCCCCAGCATCGTATCTCGATAATATAAGTATACCAGGTCATTTTCCAGGTTTTGAATTGCAGGTCCCTTTCCATTTCAGGTGAGTAATCCCAGACTGCATGGTCCAACTTTAGATTATATAAAGTAATAGCAAATAATGACAGGCAGACTTCTGATTTGTAACATCTCAATCTGAAAGCATGCACTAAACTCTGTGGAACGTATAGCTGCTCCAGGCCTGAGGGTTGGCACTTAATAATGTGAAGAAGCACACAAAATGCTTGTGGTCTTCTTCTGCCTATACTATATGGATGCAGACTGATCAACTAATCCATCAGCTGGCTAAAGGAGAAATGGAGAACACCAGTGGTTAGTAGGAATGGTAAGTAACCATGGGAGCTGATTCTAACCTTCAGTAAAACATTGCGGAACAATAGAAGGAGGATCAGAATAACTGTGTCCATCCCTTCATGTTCATGATCTTTCAAAGGTATGTAATTGCTGCAGAAGCAGCTTAACAAAAGGCTACACTTCATAATTCTGGCTTACTCAATCAAGGTAATTCCTGTAGTCTAAATTTTAGCCGTTGATTGAAAAGGTCAACAGATGCTGTCTTGTTGCTTTTTTGTGGTGACCATGCTAACTCAAACAAACACAGTCATTCACTTTGCCCTGGATTTAAATAACACTGAGATCAAACTGTCTTGTGATTAAAATTTGGAGATATATTTATGTGACAGATAAACTATATTAGTACAACAACAACCTACCATGAAGTCCTCCGCCCTCACCAATACTTTATCATATCATACCAGGATGCCTTAAACTAGCATTAGTGCAGTCATAACTTCTTAGAATTTCTCGAAGCAAATCAGCAACTCTCAGCAACTGTTTCAAAATTTATAGCCAAAGATTTTGGAACAACTCTGGTTAACTGAAATGATAAGTCAGGGAGGATGACTTGATCTTGGTGCCATAGTCCTTTAATTTCTTGCCTGAATCTTCCACAATTGGCTCTGAAGTAGCCAGAAAATGTTTCACCTCTTCAACATCTGCTTCTCACATCCTTAAAGAAATTGTTTCAAGTGCCCACTTGATTACAACAGTGTCTTTGAGCCTGCCCAGAAAGGTATATAAACTGCTGTTTGGATCACTGTTGGTACATTTTGATGTGAACCAAATTACTGCATCTGCATGTTTCTACTTAGATCAATCCATTCTGCCACTTTAAGAACTGTCCTGCTCTTTTCTAGTACAGTAGAGTGAACAGTACTGTGGGTTTTTGGGTGCAATTTGGAGCACTTCTAATTGTATTTATTTATTTTGAATATTTTTACCTAATGACCTAAGGTGGCTTAAAATAATAAGAGACAATGTACAGCCCAGAACATTAAGACATACTCAAGTTAAGAACAGGGAATTAGAAGAGGCAACTTAGAACATTAAAAGAAACATTAAAGCTACAAAGAGCATGCAAAAAGAAAAGAAAAACCATTATGAGGGGTGGAAACTAACTTGGAAAACACTGGTGTTCTTATGAAATCAGTCAATGTAACCATGCATGGCAGTCCATATAAAAGTCATAAGTAGATAGTTCATCATTCAGGGAAAGCTTGCCTGAAAAGGAAGGTTTTTATCTGCTTCTTGAAAGACAGCAGTGATGAGGCAGTCCTGGCCTCCAGTGGCAGCAAGTTCCAAAGTCTGGAAGCAGCAACAGAGAAGGCCCTATCATGTGTTTTTATGAGACACACCTGTGAAGGTGGCGGATGGAGAGAAAGGACTCTCCTGATTACCTTACCACCTGAGCCTGTTCATATTACAAGATTAAATCTCTGAGGCAGCTTGGACCCACGCCATTTTGTGCTTTGTAGGTTAAGGTCAGTACTTTGAATTGTGTCCGATAGCTGATTATCATGAGTTAGCTCCCAAATTGAGCTGTGGGTCCACTGACACCCCTATGGCACTTTAGGTGGCTTGTCACGTTGAAAGAGGATGGAGAAACCCACTCTTTTTTTAAAAAAAAAATCCCTAACCAATGCAGCAGTATCATAATATCATGCTGGGTTGATGCAGTGCTGTTTTGAAAATATACTAGGTAAGGCCTGCTTTGCTTAATTGAACTAGTGTGCCAGCTGTGTCCATTTCGGAAGAGCTCTGGTGTGGCACCAGTGACACATGCCTTTATAGTTTAGTTACATCCCAGCTGGATTCCTGTAACATCATCTACATGGGGCTGCCTTTGGAAAGTGTTCGGAAGGATTTTTTCTTAAATGGATTTTTGTGCCCTGTTGCTTTGCATGTGTTTTTGGTGTTGATTTTGTTTACTCCCTTACTATGGTATTTGTTTGCTTTTGATAATTGGATACTTCTGTTTTTAGCTTTTAAACATTACCTTTTACTGATGTGTCACCTTGGATCCCTTTTAAGGAGAATAATAATAATAACTTGCCAAGGCAAGATAAGAATATTTTAGACAAACAAACTTCTGTACAGCCTTTCAGTCTTTCTTCACACAACACTTCATTGTCAAGATCAATATTTATTCCAGTGAACAGTGAAATAGCATCTCTAGCTACTAAATAAACTTGTTCAAGTAGGCAGCATTTCTGGGATCTCAAGATTAATGGAATAAACGTCATTGAAGTGAGGGGATTGAAGGGGCACTTTAGTTTTTTTTTTAAATGCAGTAAATGAGCAGTACTGTATCAGTGGGTTGGTTTATCACACTGCTCCTCCATTCTTCTTTATTCCTAAGAACTCTCTTGGGCTCAATAGGAGAACCCAAGGTGAAAGATCTAAAGACCACTTAAACCTACTGCCCCCTTGAGGTATTGGAAGTTAACGTTTTCAATATTCCCGCATTGACGTCACTAGGGCTCCCCCCCCCCCCCCAATTCTCGAAGGAAGGAAGGAAGGAAGAGGGGTAGGAAACGCCCGCAATAAGAACGGAATAATGTATTTGGAAATAATTCCGCATAGAAGGTTATAATCTACGGGTGACCCTGGAGGGTTTATTCAAAACAAAACAAAATGGGAAGCTTGTGATTTGAAAAGCCTGGGCAACAGGTAGAAAAATTCAACAGGTGTATCCACCCAATTGCTGGATCTCAATTACAAGTTCGGGGTAGGCGGGTGGGAATATTTTGCACCTGTGCCTGTCAGCCGAGGTTTAAAATAAGAACCCTGTGGTCGGTTTCTACTGTCTGCTCCAAAACGTATTCCTCTCCCACCCTTATTTTGGGTAGGAGCAGGGGATGATGACGCGGTGCTTTCAAGGCACTGTAACAATTGCTAGCATCCGCGTAAGTTACACTCCTGTGCTATTACAGATACAGTACACAGGTAGAAGAAATACTACAGCCAGAGACGATTTTGAGTTTGCCAACTCGTATTTTTAGTCTCCCTTTTCGTGTGCAACATTCCTGTTTTGTAGTTGTTTGAAGTGCACGAATCGTAGGAAATAAACATTTGTGGTCATCGCCAAACGGAGAAAAAAACCCTTTGTTTTGCACTTTTCCGCTCTACAGTTACAAGTATTTCAAAACAATGCATCAAATGAAAACGCCACGTTTTTTGAAGTATTCTATATATTTGATCCATCGCTCGACTCGAGCCCTAACCCCTCCATAGGGGGAGAATTTAACCAACTGCAAACGGGAACCTGAAGTCTGGACCGAGTGTGGCGCTCTTAGCCCTCGATCTCCTTCTTCCTGGTGTTCCTTCCGGAAGTCTCCGTCTCAGCACGCGAGGCCGCCGGCGGGCAGTTCCGAGCATTGCTTTGGCCCAGCCGGCAAAGAAACATTCTCCTGGCGTGAAGTCCGTGGCTCGTTCAGTGCCGTCGGGGCCGTCGTCCAGCATGATCCCGATGCCCGTCGTGGTTTGCGTGCTGGGGGGCTGGAGTGCTGTCTATTTAGCCGACACGGTTTTAAAGGTGAGAGGGAAGTGATTTCTTTCTGAATGATAGTTAAGCTGTTTGGGGCTTCAGGTTAGAGGAGCCTGTTTAAGAAGCAGGAGTCGATGCGAGCGAGATGCAGTAGCGGGTTCGCACGGACTTCCTCTATCGTGGGTTCAACACGGGAGTTGGCAGTGTGCTTTTTCCCGCGCTATCCATACGTACGAGCTTTGTCCCCAGGCGGCGTGTAGCAGGGGTTAGTAATAGCATGGGCGTCCCCGACCCTCAGTTTGTCCCCACCCCCGTCCTTTCAAGACAGAAGTTCATCAGGTGCAGATGTTCAGTATTGGACCGCCATGCATCTTTCCCCGCTTGACATTATAAAGATAACTCCACCCTCGCCCCATGTCTCAAAAAGCGTATTTTTCATTTTTCGTGGTGCCTTATAGCTCTGGTGGTTTGTGGACATATAATCTTCCATAAGAAAATAGGTCGAGGCTATCTAGTACATATAAAAAAATTGATGTCTGTTCGTGTGAATGGCCAGTGTGGGTAATATCATTGTCAAATGATATTGGCCATAATGTCTCTGATCTCAGCCCATCCCATGTGGACTGTATATATCTGGGAGATAGTTTATGTAAAGTGGATGCACGAAAAGCTTATTATGTTTCAAGTTATATTTGCTGGAACAAACTGACTGCAAACTACTAAGCAAGTAAAACCCAATTGCTTCACAAGGAGGAAGCTAACACAGAAGGGAAAACTTTGCGGGTGAGCAAAGAGTGAAGGCATTCTAAGGGCCTTTTTACACAACCCCTAAGATCCGCTGGTCCCTTAAATTTGGACCAGAGATCTTGAGGGTTTGTCGCTCTCCCTGCGTTCCCACCCCCTCTGCACTTCCTTGTTCTGTCTGCGTGAGGGGAGGGAGAAAAAAAGGGAGAAAAGAATGCACTCTTACCTCTGGAGTGCCAGTGGAAGTTGCTCCGACCCCCGTCACTTCCTGGTTCCTCTGAAAGGGGCAGGAGGCAAAACAACAACAACAACAACAACAAAAAGAAGCGAGGAGAGCCTGGCACTCTCCGCATCAAAAATTTTCACTCTCCCAGAGCAGGTCCTTGAAAGGTGCGCTGGGTCGCGCTTAGGTGGGCGAGGTCACACTTAATTTTCTGTTAGCTCCGGAGATGGTGGGGAAACATTTTTAAGCTCCGGAGTTGGGAGCCATTTGCAGCGGAGCTTAGGGGTCATGTATAAACGCCCTAAGTAGGATTGCTAGGTTAACAATAAGTCAGTCAATCAATAATTGGCATCTAAAAAGAAAAAAAGATTTACAGCAAGCAACAGTCCACAAATAAATGGGGAGAACAGAACAGATCATATAGAACAGAACAGATGGTCTAAATCCAGGCAGGACATGGCAGAGCATAATTTGATTTCGGAGGAACAACTAGCCGTCATCCATAAACTACTATAGCATATGCAAAGAAGATGCTATTAATTGAATCCTACGCATCTAAGTGGTTTGGTTCATTGAAGATAGTATTTTATATTGCTGGATTAATGAGTTAATGCAGGCATGTCCAAACATTGGCCCTCCTGATGTTTTGGACCACAACTCCCAAAATTCTAAGCCTGTATTTCCAATGGCAAAGGACTGTGGGAGTTGTGGTCCAAAACATCTGGAAGGCCGAAGTTTGGACATGCCTGAGTTAATGTATTCAACCATCTGTCGAGTGTGCACTTTGTTCTCGCCAGCACATATACCACCAGATAAGCAACATAAATATCCTTTCTCTAGTAACTTATGGCCAAACCTTGAGCTGTAAGTGTGGCTTTTATGATGTCACAGGGGTGGCTTCTTGTGGAATCAAAGACATGGGGTAGGCAGTCCCTGGGAGAAGGGCAGAAGCCACTTCTGAGCCACCTGATTGGGTCAGTGGACTGGGGGCAATTGGGCCCCAAATGCAGGGGAAATACTGCTGCCTGGGTTATACAGCAATCCATGGGAAGAAGAGTATAATATTTTTAGTGGTTGTGTGTGTTATGTTGTTACAGTCATGACTGACTCTTCGTGACCCCGTGTCTATGGAAACTGTTCCAGCTTTTCTAGGGGTTGATCTCATCTACTAAACATATGCAGAGTTTTCCCAGGTCCTGCACTCTTGCTTAGGCTTGTGCAGAAAAGTCATCACGGTCTTCCCCACGCTGCTGCTACAACTACCACCTTTTAACTAGTGTATTTTAGGCCCTGTGCAAGATGACTCTCCTAGTACTAACATTCTACTTCTTATCTTGTTCCAGCTGGCAATGATGGCCCCGCCTGTTCTTTTTGTTTCTCATCCCCCCTCTCTTTTTTAAAGTGTTGCACAGGTGAAACTTGAAACATTAGAATATTGTGCAAATTATCATTTATTTCAGGAAGTCAACTCAAAAGGTGAAACTAATATCTGAGATAGACTCATTACATGCAAAGCGAGATATGTCAAGCCTTACTTGGGTATAATTGTGATGATTATGGTGTACAGTTTATGAAAACCCCAAATTCACAATCACAGAAAATTAGAATATTACATGACATCAGTAACACAAGGATTGGAAATAGAATAATATCAGATCTCTGCAAAGCATAAGCATGCATATGTACTCAGTACTTGGTTTGTGCCCCTTTTGCATCCATTACTGCCTCAATACGGTGTGGCATGGATGCTATCAGCCCGAGGTGTTATGGAAGACCAGGATGCTTCAGTAGCAGCCTTTAGCTCCGCTACATTGTTTGGCCTCATGTCTCACATCTTTCTCTTTGCAATACCCCATAGATTCTCTATGGGGTCCAGGTCAGGTGAGTTTGTTAGCCAATCAAGCACAGTAATCCATGGTCATTGAGCCAGGCTTTGGTACTTTTGGCAGTGTGGGCAGGTGCCAAGTCCTGCTGGAAAATGAAGTCAGCATCCCCATAGTGCTCGTCTGCGGAAGGAAGCATGAAGTGCTCCAAAATCTCCTGGTAGACAGCTGCATTGACCATGGACTTAATGAAGCACAGTGGACCAACACCAGCAGATGACATGGCTCCCCAAATCAACACAGGCTGTGGAAACTTCACACTGGACTTCAAGCATTGTGCATTGTATGCCTCTCCATTCTTCCTCCAGACACTGGGTCCTTGGTTTCCAAATGAGATGCAAAAGTTGCTCTTGACAAGAGCAATACGACAGTTGAAGCCCATGTCCAGGATCCATCTTTGTGTGGTGGCACTTGAGGCACTAACTCCAGCCTCAGTCCACTCCATGTGAAAGTTCCCAACACTTTTGAATGACCTTTTCCTGACAATCCTCTCCAGGCTGCAGTCATCCCTGCTGCTTGTGCACCTTTTTCTTCCATACGTTTCCCTTCCACATAATGTTCTATTGATGTGCTTTGATACAGCACTTTGGGAACATCCCACTTCTTTTGCAATCTGTACCTTTTAGGGCTTTCCCTCCTTATGGAGGGTCCTAGTGATGGTTTTCTGCACAACTGTCAGGTCAGCAGTCTTCTCCATGATTGTGATTCCTACTGAATCAGCCTGAGGGACCATTGAAAGGCTCAGGAACCCTTTGCAGGTGTTGTGGATTCATTAACTGATTAGAGTGGGACACTCTGAGCCTCAAATATTGCGCATTTTCACACTATTTTAATTTTCTGAAAATGTGAATTTTATTTTTTATATGTCTATACTGCATTGATTTTCCCAAAGGAACTCTAGGCAGTTAGCAAACAACATTCAAAATCTAGTTACAGTAGATATTATATAGTAGGTATACAAATATTTTAAAATAACCAAACAAATATTATATTAAAAACAGTAAATAAAATCAATGCTTAAAAAGTAAAATTAGAACAATAGAGCAGAAACAATCCATTGAAAAACTCCTCTCTGGCCTCCAATTATTAAGTGAAAGCCAGCTTGAAAAGAAAAGTCTTTGCCTGCTTTCCAAGACTCTAATCAGACAAGGATATATCTCTTTGTTGTTGATTGTTGTAAACTGTCCTGAGTAGCAGTGTTGCCAGATGAGCAGTACAGAAATCAAACAAAATATATGCCCTTTTTAGTGTCAGTAGTCATCTCACATTTCTTCAGTCTGTCTTGCTTTAAATATGTCAGGGACTATATATGCCTAGGGGCTATATAGGGCTTGTTGAGAATAGCTGTTTTAAAGCTACCTCACATATAATAATATTTTCTCCCTGCTCACCCTAAGATTGATCTTCCCACTTGGATGCCTGGGAAACCATAACCAGAGTCCTGACCTCTTGTCAACCCTAAGTTCTAAGAGCCATGCTGCAGACACGGGGCCCCTTGACTTCAGATACAGAAAAGTTGTTGGGCCAGGGCCGATGTCAATTGTGGGTTGCAGTGCTTTGAGAGAAAAGAGAAGTGTGTAGGTGGGGTCTGTAATTCCAGGAACAGAATGGAGAACCTGGCCGTTGGGTACAGGGCATGGACAACCTTTCCACCATTCTCCTTTCTCCTATAGAAAGGAGAATAGTAAGGTAAAAAGCTGCCAAGTGGTTGGGATGAACTTCCTGAGAACACAGCAGAGCAGCAAAGGTTACATTGCCCTCTGTCTTACTAGATCAGCTTGAAAAGATCTACAATGGTAGCTTTAGGTGAAGAAGCAGAAAGGTGGTGTGGTCGTGTTTGGGAAAGATTTAGAGGAAAGAAAGAAAAGTTGATTGGAGCCAGAACTTAGGAACAGGTACAGGGTGATGATACTGAAACCTTAGTTTCTGTGTGCAAGATTAAATATTGTGGCTTAAAAGAGGTCAACTTAAGCTTCAATTCTAACTCAACAGTTTTAGCAAAGCAAGAGCAGAACCTTTTCTCAGGATGGCCTTGAGAACAGAACTAAGAGCAGGGAAGCTGAACTTCTTGAGATTAGCAGAGATGGTGGATCACTACCAAGTGAAGCTTGGGATGTTCTATGGGGAATCTTGGGTAGGAATTCTTTCCTTCTGTTAATGTTAATGTGACCTTTTCCAGTATTTACCAAAGAATTTTCCTAATAATAATAATAATAATAATAATAATAATAATAATAA
>JAHTLZ010003399.1:2154378-2272842 GCA_023846285.1 Phrynocephalus versicolor
CTTTATTGTCAGTGTACAACATGTGCACAATGAAATTGGCTGAGTCTGCCTTTCCCACACCCACACCCATCCCACTAGCAACCACTCAGTCTTATTGCACCCTGTGTACTTGACACAGAATGCGCCAGCCCACAGGTCAGTTCTTCTATACTTGTCCTGCGATTATTTCCCAGTCTGACAGCCCATGGATAAAAACTGTTCTTCAGTTTGTAGGCTATACTACGATATCTTCTGCCTGATGGTAACAAGGTAAAGAGGTGCTGACCGGGGTGTGAATCCTAATTTTCCTTCAGCAACAGCAAGGACAATACCAGAAAGAGAGTCCACGAAAGATGCCACTCCAGCTTTGTTGAATGCTATCATGGTGTCCAATTACGAAGAGAACAGTAAAGAAGTGTAGAGGAAGAACCATTCTATTTGGCTTTGGTCAAACTGCACAGCCCCAGGATGCCCACAGAAGAAGAGAGTGGTAGACCATTTCTGAGTACCCTCTACCTGAAAACCCTGGGAAGTGTCACCATAAGTCAGAACTGACTTGATGGCATGCAATTATTATTATTAAAGACCACTGCCAACTGCTGGACTTCCTGAACACAGCATTCCTTGTTTGGATGCATTGACCGCAATAATCTGAGCATGATCCTTCATAATCATATGGAGGACCCTTCTTAATTGTGGTAGCTAACCGAAGTTAACATCTTGTCTGGTGTGTGCCTGGCTTTGACAAAAAAAAAAAGCCTTTCAGGGAATCAACTCAAGTGTGCTGATTGCCTTCTGAATGCCCTTGAAAGATTTCATCCATCACAGTTGGTACTTCTTTACTAGATTCCAGATGTAAACAGCAGTTTCTGGTACAGGCCTTTTCCCTGTGTTATGTACACACACTTACAGTCTTGGCAGGGAGGTTGCGTAGATCTAAGTAAGCAGCAGTATGCCAGTATCACAGAATATGTACAGTACCATATTTTGTTTATTTTTACAATTTTGCTTCTTCTCTGGCTCAAAGAACAAACCACAGTTAAAAGAGAGGAGAGCATAACAGAGCTTTTTAAAAGGCTTTTAAATGGAATTCAGGGAGGATAAAGTCATCAGTGGTTAAAACTCATTATGATAATACTGTATATTGCTTTCAGGTTTAGATCCTTTAGTTTCTCTTGACACTGGGGGAGTGGGCAAACCAGTGGCAAATGAGCCTGATAGGGTCTGAACTCTCTGCAACAAGCCAGGAAGGGGATCTTGGTGTCCTGGTGGACAGTGTCACACCAGTATGCTACAGCAGTGAAAAAAGCAAATTCAATGATAGGGATAATTAGGAAGGGTATAGAAAATAAGTCAGCAAGTGTCATTTTGCCTCTTTATAAATATATGGTAACCCCCCCATCTGGAGTATTGTGTACAGTTTTGGTCAGCATACCTCCAGAAGGATATTATGGAAATAAAAACAGTGCAGCGGAGGGCAACCAGAATGATTAGGGGACTGGAACACCTTCCTTACCATCTGAGGCTGCAACGGCTGGGCCTCTACACTCTTGAACGATGGCGCCAAAGAGGTGACCTGATTGAAGTTTATAAAATAATACATGGTGTGGACAAAATAGATAAGGAAAAATTGTTTTCCCTATTGCCCTCTGAACTAGGGGGCATTCCATGAAAGGTTTGGGTGCTAGATCTCAAACAAATAAGAGAAAGTACTTTTTCACCCAGAGGATCACTGGTCTGTGGAGCTCCCTGCCAGAAGAAGTGGTGATAGCTGTCAGCCTTGACAGCTTTAAGAAAGGATTGGACAAGTTCATGGAGAACAAGGGTATCAGTGGCTATCATTATGGATGCCTAAGGACAACCTCCGGGTTGGAGAGGATATATCTCAATGCCATTTGCAGGGAATTGTAAGCAGGTGAAGACATTTGCTTGGAAATACCCTGAAGCAAATGGTGAGCTACTGTGTGAGACAGAATGCTGGACTGGATGGGCTGTGGCCTGTTCCAGCAAGGCTGTTCTTATGTTCTTATCACTTGTTGGAGAACACAAAATTAAAGGCTTGCTACAGGGATCTATCTGGTTGGCCACTGCAGACAACAGAATACTAGATTATAAACTCCTTGGTTTGATCCAGTATGCCTCTTCTTAGGTCCTTATGCAATGCAAAAAGAAGAGCAAAGAAAACTACAGTATATTAAAAAAGAAATGGGCAAACAAATGCAACAGAAATGTTTGTGTAGTCCTAGTCCTAGATTGAAAACCCTTAACATTCCTTTTTGATCAGAATGTTGTTTTGCTTTTGTTACAGTCGTCCTCTTCTCTGAAGGCATCTTATGAGGACTGGCTTATATCCCATGGCCTGACTGTCTCTCCATTCCACATGCGATGGCAGACGTCTCTTTTTAACCGCCAGTTCTACAACTGGGGAAGATGGAAGCCCAGATTCCTTTATCTATGGTATTGTTTCAGAATTATGTGGGACAATTACTGGAAGCTCTTTTGTATCCTGTCAGTCAAAGGAGTCACCGTTCTGGGATAAACTGCTTACGTAATATAGTGAAGCTAAGTAGAATACCCTTTTGTGTTTGAATCAAAGAGAATGTTAAGGACTTATGCGATCCTACAATAACAGCAGACATATTCCTTGTGTGGGGGAAGTGAGATGATGAAGATGTTATTCTAGTACATGATGAACTTTCTGACTGAGTTTGCCACATTGATCCTGATGCAGTTGTTGACATCTGCAGTTGTAAATGATTGCAGGGGTTCAGTTTTCTTTTTGGCTCTTTTCAGCAAAGAATGCTCAAAATTTATCAATCTGCCACTGATAATCTTTGACAGCATTGAAACCTTTTTTTTTTAAAGGTTTAGCATTGGAATGATTTTCGGCATAGCGGCTATGTTTGGTTCTGTCATTCTGCTTGCCAAGACACTGATACAGACCCTTTCGCAGATGCTGAGTGAGGCTCCGGCAGGTCAGAATGATCAGATGCTGCAGGTTGTGGTGAGTTTAAATTCTATATGTAGAAATTAAGCAGTCAAATATAATTTACTACCAATATCCCTGGAAAAAGTAACAGCTTTTCAGTGATAATTCTCTTTTTTTGTTTTTATTGTTTACTCAAAACATTTCTATGTCACATTTCCAAGGCCAAAAGTACAAGTAAGTAACAAAAAGACAGTGTGTAAAAGATCAGAAGTAGAAGCAGGCTTCTGGGAAAAGATAAATAAAAGGCTGCTCATCAGAATGTGGAGTGGTAATGAGGTTGGATATAACATTACTCATAGAAAGTTCTTCACCAGCTTTGGAGCAAATAATATAAAGGTCCTGTCTTAGATTTTATTAGTACAAATATATTCCTTTCAATGAATTGAAAAGGGGTTGACCAAAAGGGGGGGGGGGAATAAGCATAATGATTTGGGATGGGTGTGAATTGCTTCATGATGGGTTGTCCTAAGTCGGTGGTGGCAAACCTTCGGCACTCCAGATGTTTTGGATCCCAACTCCCAGAATTCTAAGCTTAAAAAATCCGTGACAATGGACTCTGGGATTTGTGGTCCAAAACATCTGGAGTGCCAAAGGTTCACCACCACTGTCCTGAGTCATCATCATGGCACCCCAGGTGATGCAGTTCTTTTCCCCCACCAAGCCCAAGTTTGTGGGCAACTGCTCATTCCCTCCTCAGCACACAATCTTTCATTTGCGACAGTACAATTTACAGTACAATAGTGTGATGTAATGATGTAATGATAAAATGGTAAACTTTGGTAAAGGAGACCTAGGTTCACATCATTGAAATGTTCTGTATGATTTTGGATCCTTGCCATTGGTTATACACTAGAGATGGGCTTTTTGGTTTGGAAGTGGTCTGCTTCCAAAATGAAACACGGGAGCCCAGCTGGCTTCGGAATTGGAGGAACGCAATCAAACAATCCCTTACCTTGCTCTGGGCTCGCACAGGGCTATACTCCAACAAGGAAGAAGCCTCTGTATCATTGTTCATTCTCCCTGGCGCTGGCCAATTCGATAGGGAAGTGGGATGATGCATTTCCCCACACAGCTCCTGATTGGCCAGTGCCAGGGAGAAGGAACTGTAACGTCAGAGGCTTCTTTGTTGGAGTTTACCCCCCCCCCCCCGGCGACCTCAGAGCAAGGTAAGGGATTTGTGGTGTGGTTTCTAAACAGCTGTGTAGCCGGGTTCAGAAAACCCTGTCTTTGGGGCCACTGCTTCTACTCTGTGTGTCTTGTGTCTTTGGAACCAGGTGCCTGGTGTCAATCTTCCCATCAGCCAGCTGTCCTATTTCTTCATAGCAATCCTCATCAGTGGTGTCATACATGAAGTCGGCCATGGGGTGGCAGCTATTCGGTAATGCCGTCCATTTCTTCCCTTCTCTTCTTTTTGTGCGACACGAAGGCCTTATTTGTTGGGGGCGTGGGGTGGGGGCGATATATTGCTGGTGAATAGGGTAGCATGTGGACTTAGAGAGAAAGCAAGTGAGCTAGAGAGAGAGAGAGGGAGATTCATTTTAAACAATGAATTTTAATAGGGTAATGAAATGTTGAAATTTGAAATGTTGAGTGCTTCTGTTGAAAGAGGTACCTGTGTTATTCTGTGCGAGTATATCAGGCAAAATCCAATGGGAAAACAAAACAAGACAAGACCAAAGCGTATGGCAGCTTTTGTGGACTACAAAAGCGCACGTTAAAACATAATAGTGAGTTTTTAAGGTGCCACAGGTTTTTGTCTTTGTGTTTTATTTTCTTTTTGCTTTGTTGCTTTGGGTGAGGGTTGCTTGGTTCCTTGAGTGCAAAGTCCTTTGGTGTTGTGGCCTCTGAAGGGAGCCCCCCTGTCTTCTAGCTTCAGTGTGTTGAACTGCTCCTGTCCCTTCCCAACCCCCCCTCCCCATGCCCACCCTTTTCTTCTTCCATTTACTTCATCTGTGTTGTCAGCATGCGGGTGCCATGAAAGGGTGCCATACTGAGGAGAATGAACACCTCTTGGGACCTACCAAGCTGGGAAGAGCAGGCTTCAAAGGATCCCCATTTTTCACTTGTGTGCTGTGAAGCAGATAGGGCACACACACACACACACACAGAGAGAGAGAGAGAGAGAGAGAGAGAGTAGGTGAAACTACAGTTTTGGACTAAAACGTGCAGAAGTCTCCAGCCAGCACGACTTCTCGCAGCTGAAACCCAAAGGGCACATTTTTCCAAGCTCCAGGCAAGATGGGATTCTACTACTGATAAAAGCGGTTCTGATATTCTTGTGGCAGCCAACATCAACTGTTAATATCCTGTCTTGTCACCCTGTCCCTTGTTTGGTATCCTTCAGGCATATCTCTGAACTCTCGGGTTCCTACAGCCCATTTTTCTTTCTGTTGTTCCCGTCACCTTTCTAGCACCTGATGTACTTCGCCCTTTCTCCTGTCATACAGTATCCCCTTTCTTCCAGATAAGTGATATGGTGCAATGGCATCAAGACTGAATGATGTACTGTACTAAGAAGCCCCTGGGTTGTTTTTTGTTTTGTTTTTTCCCTCTTGGCCTTAGAGAAACCATTATATGACCTCTTGCCACCAGGTAGAGGATTAAAATGCTGATTGACCATGTAAGGTGGTTGTAAAGATTATAATGATCTAATACATGTTAAGCGCTTTTTATATTTGTGGTTAAATAAAGCAAATAACAAAGCACTATAACAAGGAGGAGGATTCTAATTCTTTGTTTCGCTTATCATTTGTTCTTACTTTAGCTATGGTTTGTTTGGGATAATACAGTATTTGCAGTATGTGAAGTTAAATTGCATATTTATAAATTTGAGTTACAGTAATTTTTTATATTATAAAATTGTATTATAATTACAATTTTGCAAAAACATCTTATTTCCTTTCTTTTTTTAGAGAGCAGGTTCGGTTCAATGGCTTTGGAATTTTTATATTTATTGTTTATCCAGGGGCATTTGTGGATCTGTTCACCACCCACTTGCAACTAATTTCTCCAGTCCAGCAGCTAAGAATATTTTGCGCAGGTAAATCAGTTGCCATAGTTATGCTGCAGCCTAGTTTGTGTTATGCATTGTTTTGAATATGTCACTGTTCCAAAGGGAATCTTTTAGGACAAAGACTGACAGGCAGGGCATGTAAATTCCTGTACTAGTACAAATGTATTCCTAAGGTGGATGGAGGGAGCCTTTGGCACTCTTTTTTTGTGGCCAGCTTCGTAAGCCCCAGCTAGCATGGCCATTCATAAGGGATTGTGGGTGCTGTAGTCCAAAGCATTTGGAGGATAAATGTATCCTGATCCCCTTTCCCTAAGAGATACAATGAGCTTTACAGCTTCATAGCTGCCTGAAACCTTTTTGGGGACTGAGATACTAAAACATACTCAGAAGGGAGGATGGTTTTTATATTGGGCACTTTCACATGTAAACTTTCTGGTTTTCCAAATACGATTATGACCATGATCCAGAACCATGGCGGGGGGAGGTCTTACCATGGGGTTTCTTTCTTTTTCTCTCAGCTGTTCCCAGTGGAATTGTTTGCTTAGCAATTTTGTCCTTGTAAATATGGTTTAAGGAAAACGTTACTCTACATCTAGCCTTTTTCAGGAGGCTGGATGGAAGTTGTCTCTTTCCCTGTTCCTATAACTGCAGGTAATCAGTGTGGCCTCTTGTAGACTTGTTTCTATCTTCACGTGGTCCCTAAATCTGTATATTGTTTCATTTGATTATCCGCTCGATGTTTCTTTCCATCCACTTGTATGGTTTCAGTCAGTCCCTTTTGACTAGCAGGTTGACTTACCACAAAAAAAGAATATAAACCTTTTCAAGGAATGTAGAATTTTTGCTGTTCTCTAAGTTGGAAATATTCAAATTAGGAAAAAGTTAGTGGTGTGATTGAAGGCGAAATCTTGATTTTTGCTCCCTACACGTTATTACATTTAAAAATAACCACATAAGGACTTAAAAGAAGGACTTTTTTGTTTCATTCCCTGGAACAGAGCTTTATATAACCACTTCTGGTGCCTATCCTTCTGATCTTATTGAGTGCCAGCAGATGTGGATATACTTTATTTATTTATTTAAACAAAATACAATCAACACATCAGAAACAGTGCAGATCGACAGCAAAACTGTACAAAACCAAAAATTGACAGACACAAGTGTAATATGCATTGAGTCCGGGCGACTCTGGGAGAGATAAATTTAATAGGATAATTATTGCAAATATAACCCTAACCCTAATGCATACATATTCATGTATACATACATATTTATATTTAAAGGGTTAAGGTACCGATTCTTGCCTGCAAGCTAGTGTTGCTGCGCAGAAGCTGGCTACTTTAAGCGTTACTGCCGGACACTGATCTGCCCACAGATAGCATCTGTAGTACTCATCATATCTTGATGTGGATATAGATACACGAAGGGGACTGTGGGGGTTTCCTGGGGGTTGTTGGGTTTCATCTTCTATTAACCCTATTTACTATAATCAGTAAAAAAGGGTGCTGGGAATCATGCTGCATCAACTGGAGGGCAGGTTGTTCCCCCCATCCCTGCCATAGTCCAGTGCTGCAAACACACTCGAAGACGAACTGCAGAATCTTCACCATCTGTCTCAGTCCCATTGCATTGCAGATGGAGAGATCCCTAAATATCGGTCATCTGCTGCATCCATCTGGGTCCCTCTGTACCTATTATATGAAGAGGGGGGAAATCCAGATGTTCCCTTTTTCTCCCTACTTGCCATCTCGGGCATGATTTCTGGCTCCAATCTCTCTTGATTGAGCTATGTCTCTTCCCTTTGCACTCTTTCAAGTCTGATTTTTAATGTTAGGTCCAAACATTAATTAGTTTTATTGATTTGTTTTTAGCAATCTCCATATAACAGAGTCTTGGCATGACGTGCAAACAGTGCCTGTGCTATTAATTCTTTTGCAGTCAATTATCTTCTCGCACGATGTGAACAATTAGATCAGCAATGTTGTGTTTTCGTTTTTTGAAAGGCCAAAGGAACGGTCGTGGAGCACAGTCTGTCCTGCTGACTTAAATAAAACAAAAACAATGTGTGTTGAGATAGCTTTAGAAGAAGAATGGTTCAGCCACCCATTTAATTCGAGCTCTTGTTGTGAATATTTACTGATAAACAGGAGGATTAGTACTGTGGCTCATTTTATGAGCCCGTTCAGTTTTAAGCCAGATGTGATTTGAAATGTTCCAGGGAGGAGTTTATTTTCATTATTATTGTTGTTAAGCAAGCGGGTAATGGAAATATAGGCAAATCCTTAGTGACAGTTTGTTTGTTTTTGTTCATGGCAACTCAAACCCTCAATAGATTTGAAATGAAAGTGATGACTGATGTACTAGGATGATGGGGGAAAAAACATATAGTGAAGATCTCTCTTTGCATCTAATCACTCTTGGCTTGTGCAATAACTTGTTCAGAGAATTGCGAATAAAGATTATGTCTGCAGCCAGATGAAATGTTTTATTAAAACTAAACCAAAGGGTCAGCTTTGTGTTTGTAGACAACAGCAAGCTAGACTTTTGTAGAATTCTGGCTTGGTGAGAGTGAAGGCAGGATAGAGTAGTGGGCCAGCCAGCATCTCTCCTGCCGCAGGTGAGAATGGGTGAGGAAACCATGTATCTTCTGCCCATTGTTTGCACTGATTTCCAGATCTGGAAATGTCGACCTAGCATGCCTGTGCCCTGTTGAGCCAGAGAAATAACTCTGGAACAAAAACTCCTACAGAATTATGGATGTTTATTGATAGTAAGCTGTTTTGTGTGGCAGCCATTTGATCACACGTGAAAGCAAGCCCCACTGAAATCACCTGTAAGTAATAAGAGTTGTGTATGGGGGTGTTCTGTGCTGTTAAATTGGAAATGATTTGCAGTTACCCTAATAGGGCTTTCTAAGCAAGTGAAGAATTTAAGAGGTGGCTTTACCAATTCCACCTACACATTGAGTTTCTGTGGCCCAGTGGGGATTCAAACTCTGTTCTCTAGAATCCTCATCTGCCACTCAGTTTAGTATGTAGTATATAGCAGATTTGAGTATTCAGTGTAGTTATGTTATAACACCTCGCAGTGTATTGCATCTCACTCTGACAACACCCTTGCAAGGTGTATTCATATTATCATTTCCACATTGGAGATGGGGACTCAACCTACATTATGCAAGTACGTGGAGGCAAACTATGAAGTAGTAAATTTCCAGCTCCCACTATTGGCTACTAGCTGTCAACCAGACACATTTTCCTGTTGAAACATAAACAGAATGTGACACATCTTTATTTGTGCCATGTAGGAGGAGCATAGGATGGTTTTGTGGGAATACCTGTGGTACACAAAAAACGATGAAGCCGAGAGTCTTTATTGTTAATCTTCAATATTTATTCTGTCCTTTAAAACTGCCACCAGATGTGTGAGTCATATGATCCCTCTTCAAGGCTAACTTAGGCGACTGTCTAAATTTCCTCTAAGGTGTGTACATGCAAGGCTTTTCCTTCCCCATGGACCAACAATGACAGTTTTTGTTTTGGTTGCGACGGAACCTGTGCAGGATGTGTATGGAAAGTTGTGTGGGGCCGAAAACTAGAGGGGATTTTGGTTAAACATTTATATTGCCTTTCATCCTAATTACTTACTATTTTTTGTGCACCAACCCTGTTCCTATACTTATGTTTATCCTTTGTGTTCAAAGCCAGACTTGTGCTTAATTCATTACCTATCCTTGATCTAAATCTAGTTGGTGCTCCTAATTGCAGTAAACACACTGAATCAACGAGAACTTCATGAATTAACACTTACTAAGTTCAATTGATTCCATGGATGTCTTCTAGCTGGGGATTTAGGTTCTCTGTATTAACATGCGTTCTTTTAAAGGATGTTTTGCTTAACATAGAGTGGGTTCATTGATGCTTTGCTTAACATTAGAGTGGGTTCATTGAATTAGTGGGGATTGGTGAGTCATCTGCTCTGTAAGTTCCACTGACCTACTCTGGACCTACTGTGTAGCAACGGTATGCTGATCAACAGGATTTCAGTCATATATTTGGAAGTATTCTGAAGTACAACCCTGATTATGGTTAATGTTTTAATCCTTGAGACCATACATTTGTCTTAACCCTAAAGCTATGCAATTTATTCTTTTCTACACACTAACTGTTCACTGTACTAAAGTTAGACCAATTCTGTTTAGTTGGCTCTTACGTTTACAGGAGCATTTTGTGTTTCTGTCGTTTCAGGAGTCTGGCACAACTTTGTGCTTGGGATTGCCAGCCTCGTAGTTCTCTTCCTATTGCCAGCTATTCTTTTCCCATTTTACTACACTGGTGCAGGGGCACTTGTCACTGAAGTAGCAGAGGTAAGGGCAATTAATAGCCAACTGCTTACCAAGAGTCGCCTGTATTCCAGAAGCGTGGGCCATGCATGTAGTACTCTAAATGTTACTGGACTACAGTTCCTGCCATCCTCCATCACTGGCTATGCTGGTGATGGCTGATGTGACTTCCAGTTCCAAAACATCTGGATGGCCACATGTTTTTACACCCTCATGTAAGCTCCAGAATCAAATCCTGTAGTTCTTCCACTTTTCTCTGAGCGTGCTCCACACCATGTTGGGATATTGCTACTTCAGAGATACATACACGACACTGTGAGGCTTGCTAAAGTTGTTCATCTGAGTTCCCTCTGATGGTCCCAGCTGTCACATTTTCTAAATCATTTGACTTGTACAAAATACTGCTTATCTTAAAGGATGAAGATATCTGGTGTACCTTCAGAAGCTTTTGTTGTCCAGAACGCTGCAGCTAGAGAGTAGACCAGGGTCAGTTACAGAGAGTGTGTGATCTCCTGATTATAACTACTGACTACATAGCCAGTAGTTATAGGGTGTGTTTATACGACCCCTAAGATCCACTAGCAACTTAAATTCGGACCAGAGATCTTGGGGGTTTGTCGCTCTTCCTGTGTTGCCACCCCTCCGCACTTCCTTGCTCCTGTCTGCCTGAGGGAAGGGAGGAAAAAAAAGGGAGAAAAGAATGCAGGCTCACCTCCGCTCTGCCGTCGAGCTGCTCTGGGAACCATTTCAGTCTCTTAAAGGGGCAGGGGCAAAAAAAAACCCAAGCAAACACAAGGCGTGGAGAGCCCGGCACTCACTGCTTTACATCCGCATCAGAAATTTTTCACCTTCTGAGACCAGGTACTTGGAAAATGCGCTGGGATGTGCTTAGGTGGGCGTGATCGTACTTTATTTTGTTTAAAGTTCGGAGTTGGTGGGAAAAAAATTTTAAGCTCCGGATCTGGGAGCCCTTTGCCCCGGATTTTAGGGGTCATGCAAAAGCGCCCATAGTTCAACGTGCTGCTGGGAAACTTCTAAAGCACCGTAGAAGCAAGCAATCAACCTATATTCTTCTCAGAAATCGTGCGAAGGCACCATCAAATGCACACTTCCAAATAGGCCAGTTTCAGTAACTTGAGTTTGAAGATGATTTGCCTGAAACTAACTGTAGATCATGTGACTCGTTTGTTGGCCGAAATAACATAATAAACTGCAGGTAACTGAATGGAAAACTGCTGAACTCTTCCTTGGACCTTCTTGGTGGAAACAAATATCTGATGTGTGTAGTGGCTTGTTTTTGCTGGTGCATCTCATTGTTGAACAGATGAACCTGATGCTTGCGTGTTGTCTATATACAATAGAAATCAAGCACTGTTCAAGGCAGGGTGATGGGGAATTCCTCACCTTCACTGTTTCTTGTTTCAGGACTCTCCTGCTAATGGGCCCCGAGGCCTTTTTGTTGGTGATCTTGTCTCCAGTCTGGAAGACTGTTCAGTTCAGAGTGTGGAGGATTGGAATTCCTGCTTGACAAAGATTTCTCTGATGCCTCAGACAGGCTATTGCATAAAAGCATCAGTACTACAACAGTTAAGCTATCCATCTAGAGGTACAGTTGTTTCTACATTGTAGATGATGATATCTTGAGGCTTATTTCAAAGATAAAAGATATTATATATTTGTGTGGCCTTAGCCATTACAAACACACTCAAATAGTTTAAAACAAAGACATTACCCATCTGTAAACAGGCCGGGACTAATACAAAGAGATACGACTCAATTAACTTGAACCGATGAATCCGTATCAATAAATTTCCTTCGTAAAATGGATACTTTAAAAGCCAGACAGCCTACTTTTTCTGAGATATATGGTACTCTGTCCCCCAGTAAAAAGTTTATCAGATAAGCATCAGATCTATTGGGATCCAGGCCTAGCTCTCTTTAAAAGGTTGCCCTCAAGTCCTTACAGGTAGTGAGCTAGGTCTGTTGGCAACATCCCTCGACCACAGCTATAACCATAGATTGGCATCTTAGGGTAGTAAGAGCATTTCTCCATTTCGGGTTTGTCACTTTATTTAGGTACTGTGCATATGGGGTTTGGATGGGTAGCTTGGCATACCAAGGAGCACATTTAGATGAGCAGACAGAAATGTGGTCTGCTTTTACATCTTGTTTTAGGATGTGCGCCTTTAAATAGCATGCTACCTCGTTAAAATTTGGAGGGATCATAAGCATTTATAATTTGAAGGATTTCCTGATTCCAAGTTCGAATTGTTCTGTGGTTAAAATTCAGCATCTCTCTAAAAGCAGTTAACACTAGGACAGAGCCTACCCCCTTTTTCAATTTCAGCCAATACTTAATAGCATGAATATGTACACTGGCCTTCACAGATCAGAAGCCTGCTTCCATCCAGGAAATGGAAGTCTCTGTTCCAATTGAAAGGCCTAGAATGGCCTGTAGATAGGTGTTTCTAGATACATTCTCTGGTTGGAGCCCCATATTTCAGCACCATAGCAAATTTGAGAAATGACTTTCGTTGAGGTTTATTTAATTTTTTAAAATGTTTTAATTAACTACTGACTAAAAATATTTTCCCCAATTAATTGGCCAGGATATATATATAATTATTCATGAAAGTTTTTATGTATTGACAAGGACAATAAATTGTCAAGGATTAATTTATTAAATGAAAATGATAAATTGTTACCTTAAAAGAGCCATTTCCTTTTACGCGAGAAGTGGTGGGCTGACTGCCTTTTCTAAAACTGTGTCTGATGGTACTGTATCATTGTGTGTTGTGTTGTGTCATTACAGTCGTGACCGACCCTTCGTGACTCCACATCCATGTATCATTAAATTGTGTTTAAAACAAAGCACGCATTTCATGAGAAACAGGTCTTCCCTTTCATGAAAATGTACAGTGGTGTTACAAACTGCTTGAGTAATTTTCGAGAGTGGTGGTGGGAACTATTTTTTTGGATAAGTTCTTGACAGAGGAAGAACCAAAGTAAATTGGGCTGTGCCACATGCAGGTTTTGCTGTTGGGGCATTTTTTACCACCACATGTTCAAAGCACGGTTTAATTCCTCACGTGTCTGCTCAGTGCAGGAAATAATACTGCTGTGCACAGGTAGGAAGCTTAAATTATGCCTTCCTGTGACAGTTAAAAACAGTGGGTGAGGCGGGGGGGGGGACCCTCAGCTGTGATTTCTGAAATATAATGGCAAGTTTCATTTCTTCTCAGGTTTTAAAAGACTTGATGGCACTATTGAGTGCTGTAACAACAACAGCCTGACAGATGTCTGCTTTTCCTACAGCAATAATTTGAACAGTCATTTGGTATGTTATTTGGAGCTGAGCAGCACAAATATGTGTGATTGCAGCATCCACTACAAGTGTTTTTTTACATGTTGGTTTTCAAGCTTTTAAAACATTGAAGATGGTAATCTGCAGACTGCCCTTGCGATATTTATCTGCATATTCTACTTTAGAAACTGAAAGGAAAAATAAATTGATTGCAAAGGCAGCGATATCAAACGGATGACTTCATGAATTTAAGCAAGGAACTGCTCCATGTCCTCCTGTCCCACCTCACAAGTTTTCTGGTTGATTAACTCATTATTTCATGCTTGGAACATAGAGCAAATATGTGCTGATACATTTATTTATTTATTTATTTATTTATTTATTTATTTATTTATTTGCTCCAAGCAATAGATTGTGAGCAAAAATAAATGACCTAGTGTGGGCTTTTCATCAATATCTTGAAAATTTCTACCCTATTACCATAAAGTAGATCTATTGATATATGAGTAGATGAAACAGGCAGATCTGGAAGTATGCAGAGATCTCCATACATGCTTGATCTTTTACTTTCCTATCCCTTCCCTCTTTCTTTCAAAAGGGAAGGAGAATATGCTCATGTTTTTCCTTGTGATTATTTCTCCTTAATTTATTTAAAAGGTAGAAAAGTGAGCATAGATGCAAAACAGTTCAGTTTCAAAGTTTTTACACTTTGGATTTACAGTGGACCCTCGTATAACAAATGGTTTGCATAACATAAAATCTGTACAACGTAAAAATTCTGGAGATAGGGGAAATTTGCTTAACAGAATCGCCTATGGGGCAAATCCGTACAACATAAAAATGGTCACGATTAGGGATTACGCCATTTTCAATGCATTCCTATGGGAAATTTGTAGAAAGGAAAATTTGCTTAACAGAATTTCATTGGGAACAAATTAATTGTTTTATACAAGGTACCACTGTATTTCACAACCCAAAGGCTGGAAGGATTATGAAGAAGCTTCACTAGATCCATTTGCCACACTGTTCATGATGAGCTTGACACCATCCACTAACTAGCAAGCATGACAATTGGCCAACCAGGCAGGGCCATCTTGGAAATCAGATCCTTTCTCCTGCCATTGCCATTGGTGTCGGAACCTGGATACTACTGTTTGCTGGTCTCAGTCTCCCAAGCAGTCGTCCTCCCATTGACCTTTCCCATTAGGAAAAGGAGGTGGAAGGGATTGGGGACTAGAGTTTTTGGCTCACCCTCTGGTTATGAAAACAGTGAATGTGGGTTTTTTTTAAAAAAAAAAACCAAATATATACTTAAACATTATTCAGACATGTTAGCTCTCTGTTTACTGTAGCAATACAGTATTGGACTAAAATATATCATAATATTTTCTTTTTCAGGAAAGCTATATAATGGCATAGGTACCCAGTGCAGTGTAATGGATAGTGACAGATTAGGACTTTGACCAGTTGACCGTGGGGACCCACAAGGGGAGTTGATACTGCATGTGCATGTCCTTATTTGGGACACTGAACACAATTTCCTCCATTCTCCTCCTAATTTGGCAACATGCAGCTTTTTGATTTATGAAGAGAAAATATTTGTAAAGTGTACTGTCCATAGTCTAATGTATTTAAAAATTCCTTCCCAGTATGCTTGTCTGCCAGCACGAAAAGCTGTTGAGGCCAGTCAGCTTTGCCGCACTAATATGGACTGCCAAAAGGATTTTGTTCCGAGCTTGTGTGTGACACCTTCTTTGGAGAATCAAACAAGGTTCCTTCGGGTGAAGCATCCTCCTCAACCTGATATGCTATTTGTTGGGCACCTGTTGCATCTCCAGTATACAGGTGGGTATGCTTCAGGGAAAACTTAACAAAGATATATAGAAGTAAAAAGTGGGTTGAGCCGTGTGACCAGAAAAACAAATTCCAAAGTAGACTAGGTAATACCTTTATTGATCACTACTAAAAAAAAAAATGTAAGACGAGCTTTCGATAGCAAGCTATCTTTATCAAAGCATTATACCAAAAATGCAATCTTGATAGAGAGTGTAGTCTATCAGGCGCTGATAATCTTTTTGGTGAGATGGAATACTCCAGATGATGGTATCAGGAGGCAGGGCTGATGTTAAGACTGCTTCAAAGTCCCGGATATGTTTTCACACCAAGCATATCAAACAATGCAGCCTAGTCCTTGTTCACCCACCCACTTCCCACCCTCAAATTGGCTCTCTTGGGACTACAAGTCCCTGCTGGCCTGAGGAAGTGGGGGGAGGTGATACAAAAACCCGTGTGTTCCTTTTGAGAGTTGGGAAAAAATTTAGCAAAACTCACTAGGAATAATGAATAAGGGCCAGATTAAAAAAAAAGAAGCAATTTTACCTAGTGGCTGCAGTCAAGGCCCAGTTGACCAATTTAACTTCTCATGAATTCATTTGTGAACTGATAATAAGCTGCACAGCTTCTGAATGAATTACCAGCAGCTACTTAAATAAGAGTTTGCACCATTGTTCCTCCCAACTTCTATATCTTTACATAAGATTCACTTTGTTCTGCCATATATTTGAGTTTTGGATAAAATCTGCTTCACGAAAATGACCCCTGATTCACTAGGAAGGCGGTGTTCTTACTTGGAGTTCTTCGAATGCATGTCAACGTTTAACTTTTTACTGCATAGGAGATAGCGATCTGTTAGGATGGAATGATAAGAAACATACAGTACTTGAATTGTTTCTCACTCTGCTCTTAAGATTACAGTGTACTCGAGGCATTTCTGTCTGATTTCAGGCTGGCAGTATGGAGTGACACTCTTGCACCATATAACTGTGAACACTCAAGCAGTGAGCAGTAGGAATGGAATCTGTTTCCTGTTGCTCCTGCCTCTCCTTCTGTCATAATCATGTTTGTGGTCGTTCGATATAAGAGTATTATCTGTACTGTCTATTGTCAGAGGCTACAGACACTGGATTGTAAAGTAGCCACAAGTTCATCATGTGTTGAGATCAGATGTTCTCAAAACGGAGAGATAATTATGACTCCCGACTTCAGCAATGAAGAGACATGTTTTAATAAGACTTAATTCTTGGCTAATAATGTAGAGAGACAAAACAGATGTTGTATTTGCCACGAGCAATTATAACAAATGAGTTGTATAGAAATGCTGTTTCATAAGAAGCCTCTAAAAACCTCTTTCTGTTTCAGTGAGCCTTAGCAGTTTTATACCTCGACACAACTTTCTCAGCGTGGACTTGCCTGTGGTCATGGAAACATTTTGCAAGTATCCTTTGATATTTGTGGGGCTAATTAGAACTGTATGTTATTTTTGACACGAAGGGGAGTCTCAGAGGACAGCAACTATTATCCTGTTTTGAACTGTCTGTTCTGATGGCGACACCTCTTGTTATTTTATGCCTTGTTAACCATCAGATGTCTGTAAACCACGTTGGGTAATACTGTATAAATTGAAAAAGTGGCATACAGGAGCACCCCAGTATCCGCTGATTCACCATCTGTGGATTCAGTTATCCATGGTTGGCGACCAGTGGTCTGTGTGTGCTGGGGGCAAAAGCTGTACAACGCGGGCCAGCCTTTTTGCTCCCAGCACCTCACCACCCCCTGCCACTGGGCAGTGTGGCAGACCAGGTGTCGTGAAGGCACACTGCTGTACCGCCTGGTCTCTTGTATGGGAAGCTTGAAAGCCTGGGGGGGGTGCGCGCCCAGCTGTTTGAGACTCCCGGGCGGCAGGCTGAGTGGTGCAGCACCGCAACTTCGTGACAACCAGTCCGCCGCTCTGCCTAGCGGCAGGGGGTGGTGGGCGAAAGCTTTCGCCCTAAACCTTATCAGCCTTGCTGGGTAGCACGGTGGACTGGGTGCTGCACACCCCCTGGCTGTTCAAGCTTCCTGGGTGGTGGACTGAGCTGTGCAGCAGTGCGCCTTTGTGCCACACAGTCTGCTGTGCTGCCCAGTGGTGGGGTGTTCAATCCGAAAGCATTCACCCCTGGCACCCTACCACTGCTGTTGCCACCGTCGCCCTCGGATAAGAGTGTTTGCTCCTATCCATGGATCTTGGTATCCATGGGGCTGCCCAGAATTGACCCCCCATGGATACAGGGGTCTTGCTGTACATAGCTACATCAATAAATAGCCAGCCTGGCTTGGTGACTCTGCCCTGTGAGCACTAAGCCAAGTCAAAAGCCTTCCGCTTGGTTGAGTACTGCCTATGGAAGTTTATGAAGTTAAGGCGGCTTGAGGAAGGCCCAGTAGTGTGTTGCTGTCCTACAGTCGTGTGATTCAACTGGTCATTTTTCCTGCTAAAATGTATAAAGATGCCACTCTAACCTTTTACTTCAGGCATGCCCAAACTTCGGCCCTCCAGATGTTTTGGACCACAACTCCCACAGTCCTTTGTCATTGGCAATCTAAGCTTAGAATCCTGGGAGTTGTGGTCCAAAACATCAGGAGGGCTGAAATTTGAGCATGCCTGGCTTAGGTACTGCTTGATGTGTGTGTGTGTGTCGCTCACTAAAGAGCAAGCTGTGCTTACAAAAAAGGGCTACTTCTGGCACCAACCAAAGCTGGGCACTGCCAAGCAGAATCGCTTTTGCTACCCATTTTACATGGCGATTATGGCCGACATATATAACAAATTTTAATCCTTCACAAGGAGAATAACTTCATCAGGCTACAGATTTGGGGCAGTAAGATGTTGGTTTTTTAACCTGTTGTTACAATCTTTTTAATGATGGGATGAGGAGAAATGCTTTGGAGATTTTCTATCTCCATATGCTCAAAACAATTAGCTGGAGTTTTGGTATTCATGTGTGGAAGGGGAACCATTTGGTGCTGTTCCTCAGGCAGTAATATGTCTTGACCTAGAGCTGTCCATAAAATTGTTTCATCACACTTTTTGTATAAATACTTTACAGTATTTCAAAGAGCGCTTCCTCCCATTTCTGTCCTATCTTGGAGAAGTTACATTTATGGACGCAACTTCCATAATTGACTTACCCTGCTGGCATCAGGGTTCTGCAGATTGTTTGAAGTGGTTTTTAAAAGCAACATTTCCAGGCTTTGCAAGGGGGTGAGAACGACACCTCCTTTTCCCAGCCATATTTTGCATGGAAGGATGAGAGTATATTTGGTTGACAGCACCCGCTCTTGATTATTTGATTTGTTCTTTTACCATTTCAACACTTAACATGAACAGCGAATACAATTGATGGCAACCCAGCTGAAATACTAAATTTCCTCTGTTAGAATCTACTACACTTCCTATGTTTCTAAATGTACAGCCTTGTTCATATCCTTTAACTAATTTTGACTAGATATCTGATTTCACTCTCCGGAGCACTGGCTGTGATTAATGCAGTCCCCTGCTTTGCTCTGGATGGTCAATGGATATTAAACTCCTTCCTGGAAGCAACTCTTAGCCCAATGGTTGTTGAAAAACAAAACAGGGAGCTTGTCGGCTTTCTAATATTGCTTGCTGGCAGCGCACTTTTAGCTGCAAACGTGGCACTCGGACTCTGGGTTGTGACAGCACGATAGCATACGAACTCCTTTTGGCACCTGATGATTGGTGTTCTAATGTATATAAAACTGAACCATGTTGCTGTCTAAACATGTGTGTATGTGGATATGTGTAATACGAAGAGAAACAATTTGGTGACAATTACGTGGTAGACATGAAGACTATCCTGTGAACTGTAAGTAATCCAAGATTTGCTGTAAACAGGAAATTTTAAACTTCTTTAAAAATAAAAATCTTCCTTGAATAAGGAGGGTTGAAAGAAGATGTCGTTTACTTAAACGTCCAATCAGAATCACTGCTCGGCACCAGTGTCTTGGACTGGAGGTGGTGGTGGTGAAGCTCATATGCTGTCAGTGAGATGAATGAAATCTTCATCTCACCTGCTGGTGCATACATTTTGTTCTAGATATGTTTGGAATCTATAAAACTGTTCAGATTCTCAGTTTTCTGAAACATGGTATCATTTCAGTCAAAAGCTTACACACACATTTTGGAGGGGGAAAACCCAATGAAAATGGCATCTGGTACAACTTGCATCACATGTTATTTTCAAGGTGGCTGGCCTTCAGTTTTATTATCTAATTCTCTGAAGGCCACAAGGAGACCTGAAAGCCTCTCCTGCTTCCCATGCAAGGGTCAGCTGGATGTGGCCCAAAGGATATGTTTACCTTAGCACTGTTGGGGGGGGCAACCTCCAATATCTTCAATATCTTTTGAGAAGTGTCTGGGAGACACCCTTCTGTCGAGTTCTTAGGTGTACATGCAGGGAATGTTTATTTCTCTTCAATTATTGTTTTTGTATTCTTACTACTGAAATAGTGTTTGAGGAAGCCAGACATGTGGTTTGTTCTGTGACTAAAAATATTTTGACTGCTGGAACTCATTTACGCATCCTGCATCAGTAGGACTGCTATTGTGAATCCTGTTTTGGAGCAGATTCTTTTTCCATTTATGTATCTTCATGTTTTTTGTATTTAATGTTGATACTGCCTAACACAGTACAGGTACTCACATTTCCTATGTCTATATTCTTTTCAGTTACCGTTTTCTGTCTTAGTAAAAGAGCCCAGCTAGATTTTTGCCATAATCCTGTGTCTTACTGTAGTGAATTGGACAACAGTACAGTATGCACATTAATCAGTGGGGGTTTGGTGAATTAATTCTGCAAGTTCCATTGATTCAAATGGGTCAACTCTAACTGTAATTTACTGTGCTGTAGTGGAATTGACTCAGTAAATCAGCACTGATTAATGGGTGTACTCTGGGGTAATTCACTACAGTAAACTACAGGATTTTAGCCACTATTCAATACATTATAATGCTAAGTGCATTTTAATGATCTCCTAGATCTGTGAAGATTCTCAGTCATCCAGGTGAGTTTATTGATAGGTTTCAGCACCTTAGGCCATTGTTCATCTTATGAGCCTAATTCAGACCAGGCTGACAAGAGGTCAAAGCTGACTGACTAAGATGGAGGACTCGCACTAGCTGTATTCAGACTGATGAAGCTGTTTGGATGAGCAGCGAAACGTTTCTATCTCTCAAAAAGAAGTCCAGCAGCCATGACTCAACTTCCAGATCTCCTAGATGTGTGGGGGCTGATCAAAATGGCCTACATCAGATGTTTGCCAGAACATACGAAAGCTTCCCTTGGTTAGAGGAATAGGGCCACATGTGTGAGTTTGAACATCTTAGTCCTTGACCATGTGTTGAAGAATAAGGTGTGCTTTTCAGGCTCCCCAGTCGTCTCAACCATTCAAGCTGCATTCATCTGAATGTAAACAAAGTGTCCCTTCAGACCTGATTGTTCAACAGAGCTAACAGGTACAACTGTGGCAGTATGTACGGTCCTATTCCTCTACTGAAAAGGCCTAATTTTTGCCAGGAAAATGCTGGGCTTCCATTCTGTGCTTCAAGTATGCCTGGTTCCCAACCTTGGGTCTCAGGATGTTCTTTGACTACAAGTTCCATAAATCCTAAATAGCAAAACTAGTGGTGAAGGGTTCTGGGAGTTTTAGTCCAAGAACATCTGGGGACCAAAGGATGGGATTCCAAGATATTTGCATAAGCCTTTCTTTCTCTTCAAGAAATGTGGAAATTTTCTTCCCCTGGAGACAGAGATAGGTAGCCCTCTTGGTGAAACAATCTGGACTGACTCCAAAGTATGACCACTGTCTTACTACCTTTTTAAAAACTGAACTGACCCATTGGCTACTTAGTATTTTAATGTCTTGTTCTCTGAACAGTTTTTACTTGCAGTTTAAAATAGTTGCTTTAGTTCTAAAATTAGAATAAGATAAGATGTGGTATGCTTCACTGTAAAACTCTGTACTGATGGAAGGGTGCTATTGATATTCAGAGAGGCTGTACCTAACCTAGGATAAAATCCTAAGCACAGTTAATTGAGAGTAAGCTCCTCTGAATCCAGTATCTTTGTCTTCTAAGTAGACATGTTTAGCATTTCAGGCACAACTGGTCATCCAGAGTCAACCTTTCTATTTCTGTGGAATGACCTGATTGTGATTAATGTAACCATAAAATGAACGTCTTGCTGTACTAGATTGCAAAATAAACACTCTGTTTTGTTGGATCTCTTTTTCTGCAAATATTATACAATGGCTTTGTGGAACTGTTCTTTTGCTTATTGTTGGAACTTTAATATTCTCAGCTTTAATTTCGAACAGCTGGCCTTTAGGACTTTCACAGCCTGATTACCAAGGCTACAGTCTAGCACAGTATAAGAAATAATTTCAGTAGACTGAAATGTGTCCTACCCCGATTTAGATGAATAAATGTATCACTTCAGCTACAGGAGCAGATTGCCAAGCTTTATATTGTGAATAAGAGGCTAGGTAGGAATAATGCTAATGGTGCTGGAGGAGACTCTTGAGAGTCCCCGGGACTGCAAGGAGATCAAACCTATCCATCCTGAAAGAAATCAACCCCGAATGTTCACTGGAAGGACAGATTTTGAAGCTGAGGCTCCAGTACTTTGGCCACCTCAAGAGGAGAGAGGACACCTTGGAAAAGTCCCTGATGCTGGGAAAGATTGAAGGCAAAGGGAAAAGAGGACGGCAGAGAATGAGATGGTTGGACGGTGTCATCGATGCAACCAATATGGATTTGACAAAACTCCGGGAGGAAGTGGAAGATGGGAAGGCCTGGCGAACTCTGGTCCATGGGGTCACGAAGAGTCGGACACGACTGAATGACAAGGAATAATGCATTTTTAGAAAATTGTTCATCCTGACTTGCATCTTAGAACCTCTACAATCCTTGTGGCGTTTATGCAGCCGAAAGGGACATGTTGATAATAATGGAGATAGCATATAAGCACAATTCACCTAAGTTCAACCCATAAGAATCAAAGACGTGTCACTCTGAGCTCCATACCGCTTAAAACTACAACACTGGGACATTTGATAGTCACAAGAGATTTCTGTTTTGATCTGTTTGTGATGGGATTTCTGCTTTTCAAAAAACCAAAGTGATGAATGCTCTCTTTTTGATTCATAAGCGCTTTTTCAGACAAAGGACACTTTGAATCTGTGTCCCTGACTTCTTTTAACAATCTCAAATATTTGACCTTGGTGCTGACATGAAAGAAACTAGGTCTGCTTCTGGCAGAAAGTAATTGTTCTGTGGCCCGAAGCATTAACTAGCTACCCAAACAAGTTTCAATAATTAACCAGTTTCACTATGTGGTTGACATACTTTGAATAATGCAGGGTATAAAAGTACTTTTCCAGCTTCTGCACTGTCTGCTGCTATATATATCACTAAGCTGGGGAGGAGGAAGGATCAGGAAGGAATCATAGTGCAGTGGAATCAGTATGAAGCATATACTTAAACCTTATCTCTGAACTGTGCCTTTGGGCATGTTTACATCACAATCTTATGCTTACTCAGAAATAAATCCCTGTGCATCCAATGGAGGTAAAAGTTCATATGATGGCAACTTAAAAATATTCATTTCTCACTCAGAGGCAGGTATTGGCAAAGGTCTTGAAGCAGAAATTTAGTGTAAATCATGCCAATGAGGTTCTGTGATGGTTTTGATGTGGGCTGACAACATAAAGTTTCCCATCATGCTGAAAAAGACATTTTTTTAAAAAAGACACTTGTTGAGGAGAGTGAAAAAAAAGATTACAGATTTTGAAGAATAGAATAGCTCAACTCAATAGGGTCACAGGGAGATTACCAAGCGCTAAGGGTAGCTAGACAAACTTTAAATTACATGTACTATGAAAGTTGACACATGAGCTCTACAAATTAACAAATTCCTCAGTGTTGAGCAATGTGACTTCCCTATTGTCAGAGTGTTGTTTCCCCTCCCTCAGTCAAGAACCACTCACAGAGAAGTAGCTAAAGAATAATTAAGCATTCCCCTGGACTCCTGTGAAATTGATTGTTCAGTAAGTGACCAGTTCCCCCCTTATTGTTAAAATCTTGCTAGAAACAGGATATATAGCTTTTGTTGTAATGTTTTTCAAAAGTGGCGTTCCTGGTTAAAATATAGATGCTTTTGCCACCATGAACCATTTCTAGAAGCTGAAAAGAGTAACATGATTGAATAGCTGAATTTAGTTAGCTCATTTCCCTTTATTTGAACACAAATACAGAGCTGGCCAGTACAGCACAGGGTTGACTTTGCTATAGTGCCAACTTTATTTAGAGTTGCCCTTTCTTCACCACAATAAAAGGATTAAGAGTGGCCTGAAGCAAGCCTTAGATTGATTCAGGTGCTCATTCTTTGTCTTTCTCTCTAGTATACAGTTGATCAAAACTTTTGAGAGCAATTACATGTATGCTGTGTTCCACTAATATGCTATTGAAACTTGTTCATTAATTAAAGCAATAGACAGTGCCATGAATTCATGAGATTGAGATGAATATAAGATTTACTTATAAGTAAACCTAACTTTGCAGTTGGATTGCAGCCAGTCATCATGCCTCTCAACCTAAAACAATTCTTGGAATAAAGTTGACATAGATGCAATCCTCAATATTTATTAGGTTTATTATTATTTAATAAAGATAGGTGACATTTTTAATAGAAATGGCAAAATTCAGACCCCTTGAACTTAAGGAACATATAAAAGTTTTGCAAATTGGAGTGAAAATAGGAGGAAAGCTTGACTGCAGCGAACAAAAGAAAGGTGGGATGAAAAATATAATGTTAACAGAATGAATGTAAGTAATTACATTCTAAAGTTATGGCATTAAGAACAGCCAAGTAAATAATATGTAGGGAATTGTGATAGCAGCAAACCATTGGTAGTCAAGGAATCAACAATGATCTGATATTAATACTTCTGTTAGTAACAGCCCAAAATGGTAAAGGTAGAAATATCTACTGTACTTCCATCACCTGATGTATCCAAATTGTTGCTTGTTTTCACCCAAGATTTTTTTTTCATTCCCATCTTAAGCTACTTTGACATGTATTAATTCCATGACATTTACACTATAGCAGTGGTGGCGAACCGTCTGCACCCCAGATGTTTTGGACCACAACTCCCTCAGTCCTTTGTCATCATCAATAAAGGCGTGGAATTCTGGGAGTTGTGGTCCAAAGTTGTGCTGAAGTTTCTCCACCACTGCACTACAGGAAGAGTGTGTGTTCACATGTGTAGAAGGTGTGTGCACACACAGAGACAGGGTGGTATAATCTTAGCACAAATTGCATGGATTGTTTGTGTGAAAGATTTAGAAGCATCTATTGTTTTACCAATTAAGTCAATCGTTTATTTCAACATGGAGTATTTTGTCTTCTGAAAAGAAGAAGTCAGAGATAATTGCTAATTTCTGCAAAAATCTCCATGCTTCTGTCAAGGTTTCCTCTGTTTGGGTAGTGGAGTTAATGTTTCTAGTGTATTCTGACCCAATAGCATTCTGTGCTATGGCACTGTGGACTGGTATGAGTGATGGCCAGGGACTTAAGTCTTTATTAATGGCTTGAAATTCCTCTTCAGCTTTGGTGATGGTACACTGTATTTAAACACATCAGAAGGATACAAGCCAAGAAAAGCTGGAACATGTTTCAGAAGCTCCGGAGGAATCATTGGAAACAACTGCAGCATGAATTGCAGAAGGCAAACACATTGGGTTCAAGTTGTTCTTCTTGGGATCCTGATGGAAGAGAACTGTGGTTTTGCATCCTGCTTCCAGTGTTATTTATTTATTTTAGAGTATTTTCTCCTTGGAAAAGGACCCAAGGCAGCTTACAGTAATTGTATTGGATAATATACAGTCCAATACAATTAAGACATGTTCAAGTATTGAGAACAAGGAATTGAGGGACTTCTTACAGCATCAATAGACAACATTACATTAAAGATATAAGGTTATAAACACAAAGTCTATATGAACCTATCGATTCATATAAAAGACACATAATGGTAGTCCATCATTCAGGGAAAGCTTGCCTGAAGAGAAAGGTCTTTGCCTGTTTCCAGAAGGACAACAGAGATTAGACAGTCCTGGCCTCTAGTGGAAGGGAGTTCCAGAGTCTGGGCACAGCAGTCCAGAAGGCCTTCTCATGGGTTCCCACGAGACGTACTTGTGAGAGTGGTGGGATGGAGAGAAGAGCCTCTCCTGTCGACCTGAAAAAAGCAAAGTGTTCTGCTTATATACCGCGGCATACCACTTCAAGTCATCCCGAGTTAGTTCATACTGTGAGATTTGATCTTTGAGGTAGTTTGGACCCAGGTCGAACAGTACTTTATAGGTCAAGGTCAGCACCTTGAATTGTGCCCGATAGCTGATTGGCACCCAATGGAGCTGCTTTGTGATCTCTGTACCCAGCCCCAGTCAGCAGTCTGGCTACTGCATTTTGGAAGCGTTGAATTTTCCTGAGACTTTTCATCGGTAGTCCCACATAGAGCACATTACAGTAGTCTAGCTGGGACGTCACTAGGGCATGTGTCAGTGTGGCCAGAGCTGGCTTCTCAGTAAAGGGGCATAACTTGCGTACTAGCCTAAATTGTGCAAATGCACCCCTGGCCACAGCCATGACCAAGCCTACAAGCTATAAGTTACAAGCCTACAAGCAGAAAACTTTGGAAAGACACCTTCATTTTCCAGTATACCCTCTGATTCAGAAGCTAAACTGTGTAACATTGCCCCTGGATTCCTCATCACTTAGGTTTGTAAACAGGCCTCAAAATGAAATAATGCTAGGATATCAGTAAGCTGCTTATGTTGTTGTCTTGACTTATAGACACTGTATAGTGCTAGATCACTCTCTGGGAGGTTTGCAACATAATATGCAAACAAAAACACACACACACACCCCAGTGAACTGGGTATTCATTTTATCGACCCTGGAAGTATAGCAGACTGAAAGAATCTTGAACTGTCTACCAGAACATTGCAGCACTGTACCACTGAGCAGTGGTTCTACAGTGGCCAAGCTTTAGAGACCATGGCAGTATTGCAGAAAAAAGACCCAACTCCGCTCAGGAGTACTATGCTAAAGGTTTTCTGTGAAGTGTCATTATGGCCAGATACAAGAGTAGTGGTGGGAGTAGGGGGATGCAGTCCTTCGGTGCATGCTTGGAGTGGCCACTACTCTAAATAATCCCAAAGTTCTGGTGAAATTTCGTAAAAGACAAAATAGGAAGCTAGCTTAAATAGTCAGAGGCTGCTACCGATCATTTCTTTCTCAATGTGTTTTGGAATTGTTCACAGATGATCCTGTAAAAGGGTGAAAGAGAAATCCAACCACAGGAATCTGTTTGGCTGTTGATAAGCTTTTAGGAATGGAAATAAGGTCCAACGTTTCTTTTACAGTCATAGTTACTTAGATGCAATTTTCCTACAAATGCTACAACTTTAAGCCAATTTAGAAGTGGAAATGAAAAACTTTATATTAGTCTGTTATTGGTTGATCTTGTTAGCTTCTTTTTTCTGATCTCCTTCCCTCCACTTTTTGTAACCTTACCTGCTGACTCCAAAGCAAAAACTCTTTTTAAATGGTTTTTTCCTGAGACATAGATATATTTTCCTGCTGTTGTGGTTTACCACATCTAAGAGTGCTTCAGTGATCCTTGTGGATATTAAATTGCATTCTCTCCTTTAAAGTTATCTAGCCATGCTTGTACATCAATTATACTGATAATGGCTTTGCATCAAGTATCCTGATCTCTATACCTAACATTTTATATGTGATGTTACTTCATTTATATAAAGCTTTCAGACCTTTTAAAAATGTTTAAAAGAAAAGATTTGAGAACGTACTAATTACCTATCATAACATGAATCCATAATGTAAAAAAAAACCCCAATCCATTTTCACTATGAATAATTTGGTGCTTGTGGTTATTTGAACTGTGCAGCTGCTGCTATTCTAGCCATTTCTGCACTGCTTCAAGATACTAGCAGATAGATAGGCCACAACAGAAAGGCAGGAAGAGAACATACCTGTTTCCTTACAAGACATGGATAGAGGTATGAAAAAAGTATTTTTTCCTGTCCAAGGAGAAGTACACACAGAACTGTGTATTTCTCTCTATCAAGAAAAAGTAGGAAAGGGTCGAAGCAAGATTACTTGGAGAGGCAGGGGCAAGCTTTGAATACACTCCTTCCTTCTGCCACAGTATAGAACCTCACATCCGTCTTGCTTCCAATCCAGTTACTGGGATCAAATCAATGTCTGTCTCCATGATAAGGATATCTACCTCCCTCCTTTCCCCTTTGGATACCTGTACTGCACAGCCCAAGGAATACATTTCAGAATTCCTGACAGTGAGGCTGGTGGATCACTGGTCCTTTGAAAAATACTCCCTCTTCAAACAACTACTTAAAGTGCAGATCACACAGCATTAAGTATATACAAAGGTAGAATGATCTCTAAAATGGGTAGATCACAATTCAGATGGGTTACATCAATCTCCCATACTTAGGCTAGATGGTCATTTGCTTCCATGCTGAAGCCACACGAACACAGTGATCTATGTATATGACATGGGCTACAATGGAGGATATATCTAAGAGACCTGCACCACACATATATGCTAGCACAAATTCTTACATATTCCATTAATGTATCAGATCAGGCTTAAGACATAAGTAGAGATGAGCTGGGTATTACTGGCTGCCTCACCTGGAACATATTCTTCCCCTAGATATGTTAAACTTTTATATAAATGATTTCTGTTAAATGACTGTACTCAAAGTGCTCTGTCTAAAACCACAAACATCAGCTAAACAAGACAATGGCACCAGAGGGAAAAACTCATAAACAAGTTAATGCAGCTGCTCTAATAATAATCGGGTGTAGGTAATTTCAAGCCATGTCACACTTCTTTCCATCCTGTATTTGATAGAAGTGGCTGAAAAAGTGTGAGAAGCTGGTGCTTTCATAAGCCTTTAATACCATTTACACTCACCTGAAATCTTTTGTAAGGGAATGTAATAAAAAGAAGTTCAAAAATCTGCACTTAACTTCACAAATTATCACCACAGTACATGGACATAATTTTAAAACGTAACATTAAAAGCATTAATAAAGAAGACTGTCAACATCCCTGAGGCACAGTGGCTTCTCATGTAACAACCTGCATTGTAAGAACCAGAACTATTTAAGACACTGCATGAAAGACAGTGTCTGGTAAAAAAGACCTGAAGGCTTTCTCTTGAGTCACAGCATAATTGTGTCTTCCTTTTAAGTTGCAAACATTTGCCTTCAGAAATAGGTGGTTTCTAACTATGTTGAGATATCTATCTACAAAGTACATTAACTAGGTGCACAGGCTGCAAATTCAGCAATCTAATTAAGTATAATTGAAAAAGAGTGTTTAATCTTATTGGGAACAAATTATTAGATCTGCAATTACTGATATCATTTGAAATGCTACAACAGGTATACACTTATTGAAAGAGTGTCCCAAGAGTCAGATGTGGAACTTGGCTTAAGTATGTTGGAATCACATATGCGCTCATCTCCAAATACATCTCAGAATATAGGGATGGGAATATTAAAACCTTCCCTCTCACATATGGAACTAGGAATGGAGTCGCAAGTCTATTTGTGAATGTGCAAAGAATACACTCCCAGCTGTGATTCCATCTGATGCTGTTTTTCTATCACAAATGATGGTACAGTAGTTAATTGTCATCCTCAGGATGAGTGTGAGTTTAGGACTTGGAAACTCCAGTGGGTCTGACTGGAACTGGTTAAAGAGAGAACAGAAATTCCTTATTACAGTAGCTTTGTTGGTTATTGGTCTCTGGGTGCAACTCAAGTTACTACATTTGATCTATAAGGCCCTATATGATTTGGGTCCAGGTTACAGTATCTAAGGGAACTGCATTTTCTCATGTGAGCCCCTCCCCCACTCAGTTTTTAAGATATTTACAGGAGATTGTTTTATCAGTCACACTGCCCTCACAAGCACATTTGGTTCAAACAGCGCATGGGGGGTTGGGGGTTGGTGGCTATGGAATTCCATTCCAGGAATGATCAGGTTGCCCCTTCAAAGATTGTTCATTTTAGGCTGGCTTGTCCCAAAAGGTGTTTTAATGGGGTGCCTTTTTAAAAAATCTTTTAAAACTTATTTTAAAATTATTTTAATGAGTTTTTTGTTCATGATTAATTCATTTATTCATTCATGATTAATTCATGTATCAGCTCTAAATGTTGTAATCTACTGCACTTCTAGTTGTTTTAATATTTGTGTTCCAAAATCCTTTGTAAACTACCTTGGCTCTCTCTGCTCAGAAAAAAGTGATGAATACAATTTTAAAAATTGCACTGATAGGAAGTAAACGTTTCCAAGTTTCTAGCATATTGACAATGCATAAAATAAATCTCGTCCTTATCCTTAAGAAATGCTTATCTGTTGGTTTACAACAGCTTGCTCTGAGGCTTATCTGCGTAGATGGCTCATCAAGTGTATTTGTTCAGCATCACCAAAACCTGTTGGCTCCATGGTATCCAGACACAGCTTGCCTTGGATCCCTGCGTATACGTAAGGCAGGCATGGAACGAAGGGTAGCAGATAAAACCCACAATTCGCAGGTTTCAGAAAAGATCACCCCTGGCAACTAGTGCTTATGTGCTCCCCATATCTGGAAGCAAGATTCCATTTTGCACCTACATTTTGTATTTCTGTTATAGGAAATTCCACCATGCTCACACATCATATGGGAAACGGAAACAGTATGCAGAAGATGTCACCCCATACTGGCTATCCTTTGTACTCTTACATTCTAGGCTTCTAGGTGTGAGATATAAAAGGAAGGAGAGTTGCCACTGATATTTGCTCTTCTATGAAGAGTTAATACACAATTCTGCATCCTATCTTTGTACAGTTCTTCCAGTTTGTGTAGTGTTTGTAACAGTGGCTCTTTTGTTACACAGTTTCCTAGTTGGTTTACCTCCTAGCCTTTCCTGTTAGTATCTGAAAGTTTCTTTTTAACTTTCAAAGACCTTGGCTACTGTTCTGTTGGTGTAGAATTTGCAGCTGTAACAGGTTGTAGCACAAACAGTTCTGACTTGAAAGGAGATGCATAAGCCTGCATCCAGCTAAGATTCCATAAGTGTCACCTAACAGATGCTGCAATTTGATAGTTCATGTTCTGCAACTGTTTTCCACAAGACTTTGCTCTCTCCTGTAATTCTGACTCTTGCTCTATGCATGTAGTTTCTTTGCACGACTGCAAACAGGATATTAGCCCTTATATTTGATAGTCAATAAGCTGCTCAACTGCCCATGCCTGAATAGTTTGTTCCTAGCCAACAGCCATGATCCTTCATACATAGAGGGAAGAATGCCACTGCCAATATACTTGTAAGCAATGGTGAATCAAATCCTAGATTATGCTCAGAAACATGCAAGAAAAAGATAGAAGTGTCCACATACACATAACTTGTCAGCACCAAATTATTTTTAATCCGAAGTGTCACACAGTGGAATGAGCTCCCACTGTTAACCCTAGCTCCTGTCAACCTAGCAGTTTTAAATACAAGTAGAGATAGGTACCGCCGTAAAAAGCGGGAAGGTACAGAGTGTTCTGTATGCAGAAATGTGTTGAGCCATGCTAGCCGCATGGCCACGGACTTGCACAACACTGGCTCTTTGGCTTGGAAATAGAGATGAGCACCGCCCCTAGAGCTGGGCACAACTAGCATGCATGTGCAGGGGGAACCTTTACCTTTACCTTTTTACACGTACCTTGTCAGCACCAAATTATAGGAACAAAACACAATTTGGAGAACATTCTGATTCATATATACAGACTGTTGTGAATTCTAAACTGTATTTTTAAAATGGTCAGGGAATCTGAAAGGCCCTGAATCAGAATCATCTGATGACTTTTTCCTGCAGAGAGAAACATAGAGTTCCGTCTGGAAGCTGGGCGGTCTATAAATACAACAAATAAATAAATAATAAATAAATTCTCTTTCCAAATATGTTGCAAGAGGCTCCTTAGTAAGCACTCGAAAAACCTTCAAACATTTAGCCCTTTCTACATGCAGTATTTGGAAATTCACCTCTTAAGTGATTTGCTGTATATTTATGCAGAATGGCAGAAATGCTATTGTGACTCACCCTTTGATCAAGCCACAGCTTATTGGTTAGAGAGAGTGCTCATGATCCATTGAACCTGAGTTCTTATAGTGTGTACTTATAATTACAGTTTAATTACAGCTTTCACATTTTGATAAGTTTGAAACCCCCTGTTATCTGGTGCTCTACAACAAAAGCTGAGGGAAAAAAAATGTCAGGAGTAGCATGTTCATCATGTCAAAGCAGTTGTCCACAGCTCTTTGGTTTTATATTATTTTATCAGGGGCAACACTGGTTTTCAAAGAGAATCAATGCAAATCCAAGACTGAATGAAGGCTGAGTAGACACAGTTCATTTTCAAAAGCGCCTCTGACACTATGTGAAGCAACACTCCCCCTTGACCAATGTGCAGATCTTCAGGAACTCATTTGTTCCATCTTCCTCCACCAAGAAGATACATTTTGCATGGCATGTTAGACAACTAAATATACAGTGGTGCCTCTACTTATGAGCAGCTCTACTTACAAGCAATTTGACTTAAGAGTGGAAAACCATTGGCGTTTTAACCTTAAAAATTTTAGATGCGGTCTACTCACTGTTTTTTTCCTGATTTTTATTTTATTTTTTATTTTTTAGATACATCTGGTCTACTTACGAGTTGTTCGACTTATGAGCGTGCATTCAGAATGGATTAAACTCGTTAGCAGAGGTACCACTGTATATGATTATCCTCTGTCAGGCAGAAATACTTTGTATGTAAAAGGTCTATATATATCAGTAAGTCTGAATCCCAATTGGAGGAGGCCATAAAAAAGTACAGTATCCTCTGGTAGCATCTCCCCCAAACTTTAGAGGGCCATAGTTAGCAGTGCTCCATTCAGATACTCATATTTAATTTATCCTATGCTCCAGAAAAATGGTAGGCTACAGGTTTGGGGAAAATCTGGTTTACTAGAGCCAGTCCCATGACACTACCTAGAGTGATGGGCCAGAAATGATTTTTAGGCATTTCAGAGAGGGTAGTTGCGTTAGTCTTTCAAGAATTGCAGGCAAAAATCAAAGAAAAACAAAACAAAACAAAAGGAGACAAAACGTGTGGCACCTTAAAGACTAACTTTCATATTTTAATGTAATGTTTCCTGGACACGTCCACTTCTTCAGACCTATAGCAGTTAGTCTTTAAGGTGCCATGTGTTTTGTGTTTTTTGTTTTGTTTTTCTATGAATTTTGTCTGCAATTTTTAGGGAGACATCAAGGTGGCAGGTAGACACCCTTCTCTTATGGGCTCTGGCAGGGTGCTGGAGCCTTGGCAGCTGCCCAAAGATCCCAGGTGGTGATACAAGTGTGGAGGAATACTGAGCATTTTATTCACAAGAACTCTAGATGCCAACAGGTATTACTCGCTAATGATAATGTCTAAAAGTGTTATATAGTAAACTCTAAGCATGAACAAAGTCTTTTGACACATTTTACTAGAGAGCTGTCTTCTTCTAGAAATTTGTTGGTTGTAAAAGTGCTTATTAGTACTGCTTTAGTATTTCTAAGGCTATAAAAATTAGTTTGCTTTGGGGCTTGGCCTTATACTATTAAAGTTCATAGATGTATGTTCATTTCCTTCCACTGCAGTGAAACAGTGATTATTACAACTCATGATGAGACATTTCAGAGAATGACAGCCAGCTTTCCCTCTGCTGATGTCTTTTCCACACATGCCATATTCACTAATCTAAAATCAAGGAGGGAGCTCACAAATAATGGGGAACACTGTAGTTCTATATCCTCCTACATGGTGGAGTGGGGAGGCGTTGAGTCTGGAGAAAGCCTCTGTTGGGGTTGGTAATGTGAGTCACCGCCATGGAAAATCAGGCTCCAGACTCACAGGGAAAGCCTTCATAGGTTTGTCCCTTTATCAGACTCATCCTCCTCCATGTGTGGGAGGACAGTAAGAGTGGAGAAGATAGATTATGCAGGACTAGAAACCTTCCCTCCAATGTTTGATTTTTCTACCCGGTTTTAAAGGACCTAATAGAGCAATACTGTATAGTGCATATGGTAGATGTACATGGTCCTTATGTTGCTCTATGTGCATTCAGTATTGTATCCTGATTCATAATTTAGGATCTCTGCACAGATAGCCAAAGAAATGTGTGCCATTTGATTATACTGTATATGTTCAATATCCTGCTCAGAATGTAAATTTTGTGAACTTGCAGATTTGTACCTCTCATACTATATACATCATCAAAGAGTGTGAAGAGCAGGTGACATCCTGTCTGCTTATTTTCTGATTTGTTACATGGAAGTACGTCAGCTAAATAGTAGAACAAGTAATTAAAATCGTAGTCCAGTGAAGACTTACTTGTAGTTGCAAATGTAAACTATTAAACTCTTTGGTATTGACTTGGTCCTAGCTTCTCCAGCTAGCATTTCATCTCTCCCCCCAACCCCCAAGACTTTCTGAAATAAAACAAAAGGCTGAAACAATGATGGGAAAAAAGTGAATGTGACAACCAGAGGATGTTCAAACAGACAAATGAAGTCACCCTGCCATTCCGCCACCACCACCCCCAAGCTAGAATGGCAAGCCAATGTGGCAGGCCATGCTTTGTCAATATTTATCTACAAGTCTGGCTTTTATATGAGGGGTTATTCTATAAAAATATCCTCATCCCCAAATTAGAATACATTCATTCATTCATTCATTCATTCATTCATTCATTCATTCATTCATTCATTCATTCGTTTATTTATTTACACTTGTATCCCGCCCATCTTCCGGATCGGAACTCTGGGCGGCTAACAATAAAACTAGACAATAAAAGACCAAAACCACGAATTGCAAAAAAAGAGGGGAGGCAGAACTCTCCAGCGGGGATAACGCAAGCAGCCCCCCCCAAAGGAACTTAAGTAGAAAGGTCACCAAATGCCTCCTTAAAAAGGTGAGTTTTCAAAGCCTTTTTAAAGTCGGGCAGGGACTCTGCTAGGCACAGCTCACTGGGGAGATGATTCCACAGCGTGGGGCCTACCACAGAGAAGGCACGGTCACGCGTACACAATTTCCGCGCCTCTCTGGGTGTGGCCACCCTCAGTGAGCACGCCTGCGCCATTGATCTCTGTTTGATCTCAGTTGATCTCTGGGAGATGCGCTCTGACAGATACTCAGGTCCCAAGTCGTGGAGGGCTTTGAAAGTCACAACCAGGACCTTGAACCTTATCCAGAAGACAACGGGAAGCCAATGCAGGCGGGCCAGAACTGGGGTGATGTGCTCGAATCTACGAGCACCCACCCTTAGCCTAGCCGCTGCATTCTGCACCCGCTGTAACCTCCAGACAAGGGTCAAGGGCAACCCCACGTAGAGGGCATTGCAATAGTCGATCCTCGAAATCACGAGGGCCTGCACGACTGTCCTCAGGGAGGACTCATCGAGGTACGGTCGGATCTGGATGATCCTGCGGAGATGGAAGAAAGCAGCCCTGGAGACAGCCATCACCTGGGCTTCCAGGGAGAGGGCTGAGTCCAGGACCATGCTCAGATTCCTGGCCCTGTCTGTAGGCTGGAGGGAAACTCCACCCAGTCTAGGGAGGGGGCCATTGTACCCGGACGAGGACGCCCCAAAGAACAGAACCTCTGTCTTCTCCGGATTCAGATAATTTTATCTAATAAATTCAGATAAATTTATCTATAAATTATCTAGAGACAGAGAAGAAAATATAAAAATTGCTATTTTCCTGCTTTTCAGCTTATTACATCAATAATTGTTGCATATTCTATTATTTAATATGTGTCAGTTGTTTTCTCTCAGATTTTTTTAAAAAGTCACATATGACATCACCATGATCTCATCAAGTATTCTGGCAGTACCACTGAACCTTCTTCTCTTTAGCAAACTGGTTAAGACATGGTTTATTTAAAAGTATTTTTATTATCTACATTAATTTCTCTAGAAAGAAGACGAGGCTCAAGTCTATGCTGGAAAGTCATCAGCTACTAGGAATTTCAATTAATTAAGCTAGTTAGCAGTGAGTTTTAGGTGTCTCACTACAAAGGATAGGGAATATATATGCAGGGTTTAAAGTTGTTTTCAGCCCTGTGCTGTCACAGTCACACTTTCAGCCCTGTGCTATCCTGACTCCTGAACTACACTTGCTGCAAATTGCATTTTCCATTTAAAAAAAAAGTTAATGACAGACCCTTACTGTGTCTGAACATATACTTGCTTAAAAGGAGTTGTTCATGAAGAAATGACCCAGTTCATGAACACTGTCCCCAGGGAATTGAGGCTTGATCTACACCAGAGCTGGTCTTGAGGTGCTCTTACAGTTTTAGGTTTTATTGTGTAAGTATTAGTATTTAGGTTTTATTGTGTACCAGTCCTGTACAATTAGGCTTAGGTTTGGCTTCCACAATCTTCTTCAGTAGTCTGGCAACTGATAATGGCCTGCCCATTGCTTGATACCACAAGTGCTTCCTTCCACCTTGGCTTTTAGCAGAAATGAAACAGACTATTTATGGTGGGTTGTCCCATCCCACAGGGCCCGTTTCGGTCCGCCACCAAGGTGTGTGGAAAATGCTGTTTTCCCTTCTTTTGAGGGGAAGGCCGCAGCTCCTTAGAGCAGCTTCTTCCCCCGTGGAAGAGTCCTGTGTGACCCCAAAGCCTGAATCATCTCCGCTGGCTTCCCCGTTTCCTTGCCACCGACCCTTTCGACTGCATTGCCCCTTCGGCTTGGTTATTTCGCTCCAACCGCGGGCTCTGGTTCGGCCGCGGCCACGGCGAAGCCCCTTCCACCATCGGCGCCGCACGGCATGCATGCAAACAAAACAAAAGCCACTCGCCAGCCAACAACTATCGCGGCGGTTCAGAGCGAGCCACCCGAGGCAAGCGAGCGAGCGAGCGAGCGAGCGAGGGAGGCGCCCCGCCAGCCCACGCCTCGCTCCCTGCCACCATCTTCGCCACAAGGAGCCCCCACTGCCATCTCTCCCTCCCTCCATTCCTCCCCCCACCCAAGCCCTCCTCCCCAGGCCGACTCCTCCGCTTCCTCGCCCGGCTGCCCCTCCCTTTCGGGCTCTCCCAACTCGGCGGCAGCGGCGGCAACCCGGCCTCAACCTCGCGTGCGCAACTCTCTCTCTCTCCCTTTTACCCCCCCATCACACACAGACGGAGACGCACCGCCGAGACGCACGCCGCGCAGTCAGGCAGTGGCACTCGCAGCGCAGCCCCGGCCGCTCCACCAGGCATGGCACAGGGCTCTCCCTCACTATGGCAGCCGCGCGACACAGCACCCTCGACTTCCTGCTCAGCGCCACAGGTGAGGCGCCCTCGCCGTGCAATTCCCCCCCCACACACACACCTTCCATCCCGGGACTCCCTTTACCAGTCGACCTCTCCGCCCGCGCGCCCACCCACCTCCGCGACCCCCCCGGGCGCCCTTTATCTCCGGGGCGTGAGAACAACCCCAGCCCATGCGCCAGCCAAGGGAAGGAGGGAGAGGAGGAGAGGAGCAGCGGGGGCGGCTGGGTGTCTGTGCGCCCCTGGTTCTCCCTCTCTCTCCCGCCTCCCCCTTGCACAGCCATGGCTCACTGCAGGCCTTTGCGAGGAGGTGGTGGTGGTGGTGGGGAAGAGCCGGGTTTGGTTACTCTGCTTTCCGCCGCCTCCGCCTCGCCGTGCCCTCCCGTTGCAGGGAGCTCCCCCCCCGGCCGGCTACATTTAAGAGCGCCCCTAAGCCGAACCTGGCGTGTTTCCCCTCGTGCCCTGTTTGCCCGACCCCCTGCCGCCCTCCCCGGGCCCAGCATGCAGCGGAGTCCCCCTTAACTCCATCCCCCTTGCCTCGATCTCCCCCTTTATTTTGCCGCCAACTCCAACACCTACAACCCATCCCCTTTGGGCCTTCCCCATGTTTTTAATTTTTCCTCCTCTCGCCCTTCCCCCTTTTTAAGAATTATTTTCTACCTTCTCCCTTGCAGCTCCTCCCCTCCAGATATGCAGATTCTCGAAAGCCCAGCCTCCCCGTCCCTCCGGCCCTACAGATTTCCTCTCAGTTCCTCACTCCCCCCCCCCTTTCCACGCCGGCCGCATGTGCCGTATTGCAAACTCACCCCCCCCCGCCCCGCTTTGCAAGCAACGTCTCCATTCATTTCTTCAGGAAGCCTCCAGTGCCCTAATACGATCTACGCTCAGCGTCTGAAAATACACCAGAAAGGGCCGCTCTCTTTCTGACTCCCTCTCCCTCCAGATACTTATAACTGGGCATATCAAGAAAAGATAAACGTGCTAAACGGTTCCTTCCAAATAGACTTCCCAGGCGCGGTTCAGCGAAAAGTATGGGATAGGGGTAGGAAAGGGTAGTCACGCACGCCTTGCAGTCGCCGGCGTGACCTTAAACTGTCCCTTCGCCTGGTGCCTTCCCTTCCATTTTCCCCCTTAACTTGGACTGGGGAAGGTTATTCCGATTATATTTTGCACTGGCCTCCTGATATTTGCAAGGAGAAATGATGGCTTGGGTGCGAGACTGTGGGCGGAGGAAGCCAAGGGGACTTGAGCGGGTGGGAAGAGGTGGTGGGGCTGTTGAATCATTCGGTTTGCAATTTTAACAAAAACCTGGCAGGAAGCGCAAGGCCAGGAAGCGTCCTTGTGTAGGTGAACTGGCTTTGAAATGTGCCTTGTCATCTTACTCTACAGCCATGCTTTGTTGTTGAGGCTGTAGAGCAAAGCCTCTGGGAATGTTTGGTTTTGCAATTCATCCACTACTTTGTAGACAATAAGAAATAGTTGGGTGTGTTGCACCTTATTTGTGCTTATCCAGTCCCTTCAGGAGTGGAGTGCAAGTAGGATATGGTATAGTGTATTAATTTATAACCTGTGCCACAGAACTTCAGGAGAGTTTAGTTGAGGTAGATTTGAAAGCTCCCCTTCCTGGAGAATACAAAAAGTAGGGGAGTTTTGTCAGCATTTGGGGCGGTAGTAAACACTTTTATTTACCTAAGGCTTCTGGTTATGAGGAATGTAGTGGGACAGATCATTGGGGTATGTAGCTGCAGATCTGACCTGGCATAGTCCAAACCACTACCACTCCATCCTTGCAGTATGGCTGGGAGATGAATTAGGCTAGAACTGTTCTACAATATTCCCCGGGAGGAGAACCAGGTGGTACCCTTGAGCAAGTCACACAGTTCCTACAGTGCTCCCAGAAATTTTTAAATACTGTCTTTTTAATGGTGTAAGCTGCCTTGGGTTGTTTTTTTCCAAGGAGAAAGTTGGGGCAGAAACAAACATGTTATTATGGGTCTTTCTAGGCCTGATCTGGCATTTGTTGCAACTACTCCATGATGGCTTTCCTTTTTCAACTGAACATTGTTGTTGAGATATGTATGAACTGATAAACCCACACTTCTCTAATCTGGTTAGACCTGTGTCCTCTTGTTCTGTGCTATCATGTCGGAACTGACTTAAAGCAAACTTATTAGGGCTTCCAAGGTATGTCAGCTATTTAAGGAGTGGCTTTACCCAGTCCCATACCCTCTAGTTAATTTCCATGGCTAAGTGGCCGGGTTGAACTCAGGCCTTCTGACTCCTAGTCCATCATTGTATCCGCTACTCCAGAGGTCCCCAACCCCCAGGCTGTGGCCTGTTACAAAACAGGCTGAGCCTGTGCCTCAGTGGCCTGAAGGGTTTCTTTGAAGGTGCGCCCGAGTGGGCGGACAAGCTTGCCCCCCTCTGTGTGGGTTTTTCCACCCACACCACTGCATTAGTCATGACCGTTTCTGTTTTGTTGTGACAGAAGCATGTGTGCTAGGTACCTGTTTCATGCATGCACATGGCTGGGGGGGGTGGATCTCTTGCACATGCATGCACCTGTCGCAGGCACACACATGAGTGATGGGCTTTTTGCAAGTATGCGTGCACACTTCGAACCAATACCTGTCCTTGAGAACAAAAAGGTTGGTGGGTGCTGCACTACACCAATCTGGGTATCCCTGTGTCCCTTTAGTACTGTCTAATTATCCTCACTTCTGCACATGTCATGGGATCATATTTGTTTAGATAGAACAAGGAAGAATAAACAGAAGATCTAGAAACCTTTGGTTAACCCCATGGCACAGTGGTTAAATGCCTGTACTGCCCTTGTGGCACAGTGGTTAAATGCCTGTACTGCAGGTAAAACTGCTCACGGCATGGGGTTCAATCCCAGGTAGTAGGCTCATGGTTGACTCAGCCTTCCATCCTTCCGAGGTCAGTAAAATGAGTACCCAGCTTGCTGGGGGGCAATGCGTTGCCTGCATACTGTAATCAGAGACTACTTGAAGTGGTATGCAGTGGTGTATGAGAACTTTTGCTTTTATATTGTGGGAGAAAAAAAAGGTAAAGTGCTTATTGCTTAGGTGTTCCTTCAGAATGAACTGAAGGAACAGATTTTGGAGCCAGAGATAATTGGGTTCAGCTCTGAACAAAGTTAACACCACAGTTAGCCTCTAGACCACTTCTTTCCAGCTGTCTGAGACTATAATTGACTAATGGCTTATGGGAGTTATTTATTCATTTATTTATTATACTTATATCCTGCCCATCTTCCAGATCAGAACTCTGTTGTATTTGGAAACATCTGGAGGGATCGGAGTTAGGGAAGATTGGTCTAAATGCCATTTGCCAGTGGGTTCATAGGGATGATTTAAAATTTCTTGGACAAAGGACTGCTTTAACTGGAAACTCTTCTGTAGAATATATTACCGGTTGTTGTTGTTGTTGTTGTTGTTGTTGTTGGTGGTGGTGGTGGTGGTGGTGGTGGTGGTGGTGGTGTGTGTGTGTGTGTACTGCTGTTTGCACTTCAAGACTATTTTAGGATTTAACATGATCCTTCTCGTTCCTTGCTATGTGGTACATGTTAGTCTGCCTAATTATTTTTCTTGTGTAAAACAAGGTGATCCCATGTGCAATGCCGCTGTGTAGGTGAACATGAAGCACGTCAGACTTGATTCCCCAGCCACATCCATCTTGGCTGTGCAGCACAAACAATGCTGATAGTATTTCAGTCATTCTGTGTCAAGTGTTGCAGATATTTCCCTGAATAAGCACAAAAGCCATATATACTGAATAAGCAGGTTCCATTTTTGTCTAGTCACTTAGCTGAAGGTTGTCTGCTGTAATTCTTTCATAATTGTTCTGGGGTCCATTTGTGGTTTTATATATAGGCATGGGTGGTTAATTTCAGAAGTGGTCTGGTTCTGAATCGAAATGTGGGAGCCCAGCTGGTGTCCAGAACTGGACCAACCCTCCATAATTAAATCAGCCAACCCATTACTTTGCTCTGGGTTCGTGCAGGGCTACACTCCAACGTGTCAGAAGCCTCCAATGTCATCTTTCCTCCCTAATGCTGGCCATGGCCAATCAGACAGGGAAGTGAGATGATGCATTTCCCTGCACACCCTCTGCTTTTGAGGCTTGTCTGAGATGGAACATTCAAAACAATCCCCCCACAATCCAGCAGAAAGGGAGAAAGAGAGCCACCGTTGGCTCACTTGTGATTATGTGACCTGCTCCATTGCTTGTATTGCAAGACATTGCTTGTTGATCAAGGCAAAATTTAGAAGAAATGTTTGCTTTGTCTTGCAAAACGCTCTTAAACCAGGGTATTACTGTATCGTCCACAAATGTTGCCTTCAGGGAGCTTTTTTAATATACTGTGGTCCCACGATATAGCGGAACTGCAGTGTATGAGCCACACAAGGGCGGGGCATACTGTAGAACAAATATTATGGACCATGTAATCAATTGTCCTTCCACTTTTTTTTATTAACACACACACACAAAAAGTCAAGATACTTAATCCGAAAGTGTATGTTAAAGACAAGTTTTCATGCAGAACTCTTTGTTGAAGATAGTTGGAAAGCTTGTTTAGCTTTGTAAACATAACATTCAAAGTCTGTTCTGGTCAGACCCCACCTGGAGTACTGTGTACAGTTCTGGGCTCCTCAATTTAAAAAGGATCTTGACAACCTTGAGCAGGTCCAGAGGAGGGTGACCAGGATGGTTGAAAGTCTGGAAGAAATGTCTTACAAGGAGCGGCTTGGAGAGCTGGGAATGTTTAGCTTTACAAAAAGAAGGTTGAGGGGATATGATAGCCATGTTTAAATATTTGAAAGGATGTCATATCAAAGAGGGGGCTGGCTTGTTTTCCATGGCTTCAGAGACTAGGACTCAGAGCAATGGTTTCAAACTACAGGAAAAAAGATTCCATTTGAACATTAGTAAGTACTTCATGATGGCTATAGCTGTTCATCAGTGGAATATGCTGCCATGGAGGGTGGTGGAGTCTCATTCTTCGGAGGTTTTTAAGGAGAGGCTGGATGGCCATCTGTCAGAGGGATTGATGGGGATTCCTGCATGGCAGGGGGTTGGACTGGATGGCCCTTTAGGTGTCTTCCAATTCTATGATTCTATGAAAGAAATAATTAATATTGGCCTGTAATTTGAGGTACCACAGTACATACAGTAGTTGTAATAGAAAAACAAAGTATTTTTGATTTGCTTCTTATCATTTCCATGTTGTGTTGCTTTATTCTCCATATCATTTTCTTTTGCCTTTTTAATAAGTCAGATTGTTCTTTATCAGCCTTCTCCGGCCTGGAAGTTGTAGTCTGAATACCTGAAGCCCTGTCAATTAGCATAGCCATTGGTTATCAACATTTTAGGAGACACATGTTGGGAAAGTTGCTTAACACTATAATTATTTATTTTATTTCTATCCAGCCGTTCTCCCCAAACAAACTCAAGGTGGCTTACATTATAAATCAGTATTTAAAAGTTGAAAATAAGAGATATATACAAATGAAAAAGAACTAAACAAGTATTATAACCATATAGTACTAAAAAAAGGTAAAGGTAAAGGTTCCCCCTACATATGTGTGCTAGTTGTGTCAAATTCCAGGGGCGGTGCTCATCTCCATATTCAAGCTTAGGAGCCAGTGTTGTGCAAGTCCATGGCCATGTGGCCAGCATGGCTGCACGGGAACACTGTTTTACCTTCCCACTTTTTACGGCGGTACCTATTTACCTACTTGCTTTTACATGCTTTCAAACTGCTAGTTTGGCAGAGGCTGGGGTTACTTGCATTTACATGCTTTTGAACTGCTAGTTTGGCTGGAGCTTGTTCTGCTGTGTGGCACCCGGGATTTGAACCGCCGAGCTGTTCAGCTGACTGTTTTGGTGCCCTAGTCCACTGAGCCACCACGCAATATTAAAACAAACTTAAAACTTAAAATGGTTAGCCTAGATTCAACATCGAATACATCTCCAAAGGACCACCTCTCTACAGAAGAAGGAAATGAGTAATATCTGTATAATTTGTTAGTAGATTAAATTGTATTGGGTACAATTTGCACATTAAAAGTGTACTTAAACTAGGTGGGTCTGTAGATAATTGTGTTTTTTAGTTCCCTCAGGCCCCTACCAGCATGATTGATGGCAGTGTTTTGTACTACAAAACACTTGGAGGGCCAGAGTTTCTCCCTACCCCTAAATATATAATAATCCAGCAGCAGAAATTATAGATGATATTCTTCTTCAATTTATCTGCAACACAGACCTACCAGTATTATATAATCTACAGTACTGCTAAAATTAAGTTCATTAGGATTTAAGCAGCATAACTGCAACATTCCAGAAGAGTTACAGTAGTCTAGGAATAGCTCCCCCAACCCAAGAATCAAGGTATTTTTTTGTTTTGTTTTTAAAGAACTAAGCACATCCGATCTCACTTGATTTTGGCAGCTAAGCAGGGTCGGCCCTGGTTAGTACTTGGATGGAAGACCACCAGGGAATACCAGATGCTGTAGGTGCCTGGAGAAGGAACTGGCAAGCTACTCCAGTATTCCTGCCAAGAAAACTCCATGGACATGGAGTCACAAAGAGTCGGTCATGACTATAATGACACAACACACAACACACATGTGCTCTCTTAGGGATGGTTCATGATTATAGAGTTATGGGGAAAATCTGTCACTGTTGGTAGAGCAGGTGCTTTGCAAATTCCTCCCATCTTCAGAAAAGCCTGGAACAAGACTAGGGTGTTAAATCCAAAGGAGCCAATGCCAGTCAGAGGAAGAACAGGGAGCTTGATAATCCAACTTTTTGACTTGGTAAAAGTCAGTTTCCCACATAATGCCTAAACAGAGATGGGAGACTTGTGCTCTTCAGGTGTTATCTGATATAGCTAGAGATGATCAGAATTGTTATCCAGCAAAAAATTCAGTATGGCATATCTTGATTTGGCAATATTTGCCCACTCTTCTGTGCAATAATGCTCCAAATCCATCAGATTGCAAGGGCGTCTCCTGTGCACAGCCCTCTTCAGATCTCCCCACAGATACTCCATTGGTTTCAGGTCTGGCCTCTGGCTGAGCTATTCCAAAACATTAATCCTCTTCTGGTGAAACCATTCCTTTGTTGATTTGGATGTATGCTTTGGGTCGTTGTCATGCTGAAAGATGAAGCTCCTCCTCATGTTCAGTTTTGTAGCAGAAGCCTGAAGATTTTGTGCCCATATTGACTGATATTTGGAACTGTTCATAATTCCCTCTACCTTGACTAAGGCCCCTGTCTCAGCTGAACTAAAACAGCCCCAAAACATGATGCTTCCACCGCCATGCTTCACTCTGGGTATAGTGTTCTTTTGATTATGTGCAGTGCTGTTTTTGTTCCAAACATATCTCCTGTTCAACCTTGGTTTCATCAGACCATAACACTTTCCCCCCACATGCTTTTGGGAGACTTCAGATGTGTTTTTGCAACATTTAGACAGGCTTGGATGTTTTTCTTCATAAGAAAAGGCTTCCGTCTTGCCACTCTACCCCACAGCCCAGACATATGAAGAATGTGGGAGATTGTTGTCACATGTACCACACAGATAGTACTTGCCAGATACTCCTTCAGCTCCTTTAATGTTGCTGTAGGCCTCTTGGCAGCCTCCCCGACCAATTTTCTTCTAGTCTTTTCATTAGTTCTGCAGGGACGTCCAGTTCTTCGTAATGCCACTGTTGTGCCATATTTTTTCCACTTGATGATGACTGTCTTCACTGTGTTCCATGGTATATCTAATGCCTTGGAATTTTTTGTACCCTTTTCCCGACTGATGCCTTTTAAGAATGAGATCCCTCTGATGCTTTGGAAGCTCTCTGCAAAGAATGGCTTCTGCTATAGGATGTGACTAAGAAAATTTATTTTATTTTATTTTATTTTATTTTATTTTATTTTATTTTATTTTTAAGTATTCTTACCCCGCCTTTCTCCTTGGAAATGGACCCAAGGCGGCTTGGGTCAGGAAATGTCAAGAAAGAGCTGCTAGCACAACTGATCTTTATTTGGGATTCCTCAAAGGCACTTGAAATGATGCAGGTGTGTGCTGACTCCTGGGGCTGGTACGTGGGGCTGCCCTTGAGGTTAATGCAGAGATTGCAGCTAGTGCAGAATACAGCTGCCAGACTTCTAACGGGGCAAAGAAGGCACTAACATATTACCCCCGTGCTGGCAGCCCTCCACTGGTTGCCGGTACGCTACCGCATTGATTTCAAGGTTTTGATGTTAACATACAAAGCCCTAAATGGTTTGGGACCTCAGTATCTGACAGAGCGGCTCCTCCCAAGAAGAACTGCCAGGATCACCCGTGCCAGCCAGGCCGGACACCTCGGAGGCCGAACCCCGAGGGAGGCCCGGAAAGCTGTAACAAGGAGTAGGGCCTTCTCGGTGGTTGCTCCCAAGTTATGGAACCATCTACCCCCTGAAATTTGGCTGGCACCCTCGCTTCAAACTTGGTTTTTCAAATGTATTCCTTTGTTTAATTGTTATGTTATCATATGTTGTAAACTGCCCAGAGTAGCCCTAGGTCTAGATGGGCGGTATAAAAGTCAAATAAATAAATAAATAAATAAAAATACTTAACATGAGTTTGAATGTGATTTTTACTGCTGAACACAGCTACATCCCCAGTTATAAGAGGGTGTGCACACATATGCCACCATATGATTTCAGTTTTTTTATTTTTCCTTCCTCCACCTAAAAGATTTCAGTTTGTGGTTCAATTGTGTTGTACGGTTCATAGGTCTCATTAAAGGTGGAAACAATTCTGAAATGATTTTCTTTGCCTTTGTCACAGACACGTGATATTTTAACGGGTGTGTAAACTTTTTATATCCACTGTACAAACTACAGTTGTGTGTCCTGTGCATATGTTAAAATTTAAATGTAAAAGGGGGGGGGGTAAAACATGCTTGTGATTTAGCTTGCACAGCAGGAAGGTGAAGGGAAATATTAACACTACTGTGCAAAATAGAGTATCTGTGAGGTAATTGGGCAGAATTACCCCTTCAAAATAATTTGCAAAGGTTCTTTCTCTCCAAAACAGATAACCTAGCCTGCACCTCAGTCTATGCAAGTGTATCTCGTAAAACAATTGGCTCCAGTAGCAAGTCTCTCCCACAGCATTAACAATAGAAGCATTTTCTAAATATATTTATGGATAAGAAACCACAGGAAAGACCTTTGTTTTTCATGCTGCTAACTATACATAGACAGCAGGAATTTCGTTTATCAAGCATTCCTCAACGCAGGAAACTGACATTTTAACAGTGCAAGTAGTGGAGTCACACCATTGTTCATCAATATCATTTGATTTGAATACCAGCCTTCTTCATGAAAACATAGGGCACCTAACAGCCTTCAGCAAAACACAGATTGAAATTAGCACATTATAAATATTTGAATTTGCAGGCATTAACATCACAAATTACATGTATTTGATAAAACACAATAAAGCCACAATATGAAAGGGTAGCAAAGAATTTTTTAAAATATTTTTACCTTTGTTCTGAAAGTTCATTCAAATATATTTGTTCTGTCATCTGTATGAGAAGTATATGGGGACAAATGAACTTCTGCTGGAAAGGGGTTTCATCTTTATCTTAACATAAATAAGAAAGGACGATTGTTTCATCTTTATCTTAACATAAATAAGAAAGGACCTGTAGTCTCGAGAGAGAGAGAGAGAGGGTGAAATGTCAAATAAATTACATTTTCCAAATGTTAGTACCTGACCTGTTAAGCTTGATGCCTATGTATTCATTGATCATTTGTCTCTCTTTCCTTTCATATCTAGCTGACTGTAATGCCATTTTTAAAGGTCTACAGCCCATCTTCCAAAAGCAGGGAATGACAGAGACATTCTGTCATAACTGGGAAGACCATGGTTACCTAGCAACATATGTTAATAAAAATGGCAGGTAAGTTGAGTTTGGATCCATGAATTTTGAAGTGTTTTGTTTAATATTTGAAAAAATCAGATAAAAGACTACATGTTCAGTTTCTTAAGATAATTGAAAAGAAAATTTACCACCAGCATCCCAAGTTAATTTGACATTCCTATAGCAATAAAGTTGCTAATATTGGAAACAACAGTTAATCGTGCTGAAGGCCACTGAGACCAGTTGCTCTCTGATTAAATTGGTAATCAGAAATAGGCAAAGATCTTTCTCTTCAGACAAGCTTTCCCTGAATGATGGACTACTATGTGTATTTTATACGAATCTATAGACTTTGTGTTTAGGACTACTTATAACCATGTTGCTTAATGTTATCTATTAATGCTGTAAGATGTCCCTCAATTCCTTGTTCTCAAATACAGTGGACCCCTGCATAACATACAGCTTGTATAACATAAAATTTGTACAACATAAAATATTCCAGAGATAGGGGAAATTTGCTTAACGTAATTGCCTATGGGGAAAATCCGTACAACATAAAAATGGGATTACTCCATTTCAATGCATTCCTATGGGAATTTGTATAAAGGAAAATTTGTTTAACATAATTTCATTTGGAACGAATTAATTCCTTTATACAAGGTACCACTGTACTTGAACATGTCTTAATTGTACTGGACTGCATATTATCCCTCATTACTGTAAGCCGCCTTGGGTCCTTTTCCAAGGAGAAAGGCAGGGTAAAAATACTCATAAATAAATAAATAAATAAATAAATAAATAAATAAATAAATAAATAAATAAATAAATAAATAAATGTTAGAAACACGGACTGCAAAGACATATGTGGGAGGCTGGACATGGGTTTTATAATTACAGTGATATAGTTATAATTATTTAAATTAAAAATTAATGACTCCTGAGTAGAGTTGGGCACAAACCTTGGTTTGGAAGTTTGTGCCGGTTCAAACGTACTGCACCACAGGCGCTGCACACTCCCTTTCCCCACCTCCCCAGCCTGTAACCCACTTAAAGTGTGCTCCACTTCTCCTCCTCTTTAGCTATTTAAGCAGTCCCTGGAAGGAACACAGACTTGCCTTGTCTGAATGGGCAATCAGCCAGGGAAGTGGGGCAGGAAGCTTGAGCTCCTGCAAGAGAGTGGTTGGACAGCTGAAGAGGAAGAGGAGAGGAGCCCAAATCAGCTGGTGAATGGGGGGTCCAACTGGGGAGGCACACAGTACCAGTGGTACTGTGCAGATGGAAGTGACACAAACCTCCAAACCGAGGTTCATGCCCCTGTCTGCTCCTGAGGTATATCTTGAATGTATCAAGATGATATTTTAAGTAATAGCTTCTTTGATAATGTCAGGAACACACTGTCTGAGGAAATTGCCCTGGCCAAGGGTAGTGTAGGTATAGTGATCCATCTGAAGAATTCCTACTTAAGACTATTGTAATGCTTGAGGCTGCTCTTGAAGATGGTACAGAAATTGCAGCTTATTCACAGTGTAGGGGCTGGACGTGTAATTAATCTGGTGTTCTGAGAACACCGTTTGTGGGTTTTGAAAGCGTGTTCCTGAGGTTTGGGAAATAGTATGGTTTTATAACCCTGCTTTGTTTGGGATGCATGTGTTTTAAGGAACTCCTGTTCTCATGTCAGCCTCCCTGATGGTTGAGATTTCTTTCCCCTGACAGGGTCCTCCAGGTACATTTTTCATGAGTGATGAACCCGTTAATAATCAAAAGGGCCTTTCTGAACTCTGGTGGAAGTTAAATAATATAATTGTAGACACTTGCATTGGAACTAATGACCTTGTGAAATACATTTAAATATAAAACCTCTAGTTCAGTCTTAGATGAAGGGATTTTTACAGTAGGTTCTGTAAAGTCCAGAGTAACTATATGTAGGCTTGTATCCTTCAGTGTACATGTAATGTACACATGGCAATTAGAAACTAGAGGCATCAAAATAAACAAATAAACCTCAAATGGGAGCTAGTCTGGTAGAATACTTAAAACACTTTCCTTCCTACTATCTCAAATTGACAACAGGAAATTTTGGTATAAAATGCAAAAACCCAACAGAAATATTTGTTATATAAGTGAACAAAGGAAAACACTCATTAAGATCTTCTATAGACAGATTTTCTCCCTATAATTTAGAGGACAAGCTTCCTTTTAAGCAAAAAACAAGATTATCCTCTAAATTAGAATAGGAAAAATATCTGCATATGGATGAACATAATGTTTGTTTTCCTTTATTCTTTAGACTGAATTGAAGCAAGTACTATATTCAGTATTAATACGAATTCTTTTAAAAAGCTATGTTAGTAAGTAACATACATGAATAATTTAAAAAATCATTGAGCAAAATTGTTTTATGTTAAGAAAATAAGTTATGTTAATATTAGAAGAGTGTTAATGCTTAATCAAATTTTATAAAGGAGAGTGTTATTTTGGTGTCAGTGATTTTAGTAAAAGCATTTGACAAAGTAGAGTGGCAGTTTCTTTACCAAAGCTTTGTGGATCTTTTCTTATATTACAGTCAATTAAAGCTAATTAAAGAACAAATAAATTTGGTGTAAAATCTTTACCAGAATCATCTCATGCTTTCTGGTTGCATTTTTTTAATTTGTTGCAAACTAATGAGATATATGTAGGAAGCAATACTGCAACCCTGTCTAATTCAGTCAGATTTACTCTCAGTCACATGAATATATAGAAGTGTTGGCAAATCTATGGCACGGGTGCCAAAAGTGGCATGTGGAGCCCTTTCTGTGAGCATGCAACATCACCCCCTCACAGTCACGGCACTTCCCGCTCCGCTCGGAGCATGCCATGTGAGAGAGCCAGGCGAAGGGGGGGGATGCAGCTTGTGGGCTCTTTCGTAGCTCTAGTTTACTCCAGCCATGCCACTTTTGGGATGTGCAGTGTGGCATGGCTGGAGAGTAAACTGGCGCTAAGAATGAGCCCACCAGCCACAGCTACTCCCCTCTGGCTTTCCCAACAGTGTAGCACTCCATCTGCATCTCTTTGCCAGAGCAGAAAGGTGGATGGAGTGCTACTCTTCGGGAAAGCAAGAATCAAAGAGCAGATTTGTGAATTTCCTACAGCCACAGCATGCTTGCTGTGGCCGAGGGAAATTCAAAAGCCTGCTCTTTGATCCTTATTTTCCCGAAGGGTAGCACCTCTGCTCTTTGATCCTTGCTTTCCCAAAGTGTGGTATTCCATACTAACCTTCAGGAAAGCAAGGATTGAAGAATATTATTAGTGCATCTCGGTCAATGTAGTATCTTTCTGGATCAAATTTATTAAAAGTATTGCTTAAAAGAGAGTTTTTTAATTCAAAGTGCTGTAAGACCTTACATCTGGCTTAACACTTACATATTTCTTGACACTTCAGATATTATTCTGAGTTCCGTCTCGGAAGATGGTGATGGTTTATAAATATAATAATAAATAAATAAATAATAAATTTTAACAATATGGGTAGAAGGGAAAAGGAAGCAAACATTTAGAAGCTTATTGATCTGACAGTGAGCAAGGGAAGAGCCACCCTGAAATGAACTAGCAATAGCCTTATAAGCAGGTGGGTTCATGAAGGAGCTGAATTCTTAGTGAAGTTGGTTGGGATATAGACAGTGGAAGCATTCCTTTTGTCTGGTACTTCCTCCTTCCTGTCTTTGTCATTGTATAATGTGGATGAAAGTTCTCTTTATCCTGTTCCAAAAATGTTCTCTTCTTCCCATCTAGTTTTGCCAATCTGAGAATTTATCCCCATGGGTTGGTGTTGGTTGATGTACAGAATTACAGTGATTCAAATGGAAGAAAAGAAACAGAACAGGTAGGTGTAATGACTTACAACTAGAGATGGGCATGACTTAGCGAAATTTTCATTTTCGTTTTCGTTTTCCGTTTTTGTTACGCAACGAACCGAAAAACGAAAATTGGCTCCTAAATGGAACGAAAACGGAAACGAAACGACTAATTTTGAGCCAATTTTCGTTTTTCGTTACGGCAAAAGCATTTAATGGCACTAAATGGGGAAAAACGAAAAAAAAATCGTTTTCGTTTTTCGTTTTCATTACGAAACGAAACGAAAACGAAAAATTTTGAAAATTAGCTCACGAAAACGGAAACGAGCCGAAACGGACCCCTAAACGAAAAATGAAAAACCATTTTTCCTGAGTCGTGCCCATCTCTACTTACAACAGTGCAGAAATTATTTTAAGAGGTGTGTTTGGCAGGGCTGAAATGTTCCTTGAGCTTTTCTTGTAAAGTTTAGTGCCTGTGTTGTGTATCTCATGAAGATTCAGGAGTGAGAAAATGTGAGTTTAAATCACGTTGGACTGATTTACGCTGCATGTGTAAAATAATAAAAGGAGTACCTGAAATTGATGAGCTGCAGCGTGACATATTTGGGTTTGCAGTGTTGCCAGCTATATGTTATCTACTGTACTGGTTTGTTGTCTTGCAGCTTCTGAACAAGGTAGAAGAAAGAATGAAAGAACTGTTTCATGGAAGTATCAAAAGGGTAAAAAGGTGAGGAATTTTGTATATGTGAACATATTTTAAGTATGACCGGCAACAAAGTTTGCACTGAAGACATCACTGGGGACTTCAGTATGAAATTCTAGCCGTGTGTAATAAGTGGACGATGAAAGGGGTCACACATTCATTTCTTTTCTGTGTACTGGGGCATTCAGTGTGTAGTTCAATTACATTTTATTAAACTATTTTTTTTAAAATAGAGAAGAAACCCATTTTGAAAGCCAGTTTTCAAAACCAAAGCTTATATAAAATAAGAGGAAGTTGACTACGTGGTCAAGAAGGATGGGACTTTCCATACTTTTGGTGGTAGTGGTGTGTGTGTCGGGGGGGTGGATTGCTACACAGGCACAGAAAGCTCTTTCCCAGGTCCTCTTCAGCATAGTCTGCTGAAGCAGTAGGACATGCAACAGAATCTCTGCTGAAGGCTTCAAATTCCAGGTAGGCTGATATGTAAGGAGGCAGTATTTCAGATATCCTGACCCCAACATTGTTTAGGCTTGGTATGTAAACAGTAGAATCTCAGATTGCTTTTAGAGATAGATTGGAAGCTAATGCAGTTGGTTTAGAATCAGTGACATAAAGCCTCTAGAATATAAAAAAGATAACATTCTGGCCACCAGGTTGTACTGACTAGCGCTTATACATTTTTTTCAAGGGGAGCCCCTTGAAACTTGCAACTTAAGTTGCAGTTGTTGGAGGCTAACCATATTTTATGCTTTGTTTCCCCCCGTTGGCAAAATAAAAGTATGGGGAGGGTGCATTGTTAGGTATAGAGGTTCAATAGAACTGCCCTAGAACACTTGGTCAATCTTCCTTGCTTTTTGAGTACTGTATTTTGAAAGAGATTGTAGTTGGGTCCCTAAAGCAGGGGTCCTCAAACTTTTTTAACAGGGGGCCTGTTCACTGTCCCTCAGACACTGTTGCGGGCTGGACTAAAAAGTGTTCTGCTTATATACCGCCCCATACCACTTCAAGTAGTCTCTGGGCGGTTTACACTTTTAATTACAGTATGCAGGCTACACATTGCCCCCCACCCAACTAGCTGGGTACTCATTTTACCGACCTCAGAAGGATGGAAGGCTGAGTCAACCATGAGCCGGCTACCTGGGATTGAACCCCAGGTCGTGAGCAGTTTTAACTGCAGTGCAGGCATTTAACCACTCTGCCATGAGGCTCCATTCCCAGCCGTCTTTGACTTTAAAATCTTTGGGTGAGGTTTTTTTCCTTGGTCCCACTGCCCTCTCAGCATGCTTGGTGTGTACACTGGAGAGGGCCATTTTGGAAGGCTGGCCATTTTTCTTCTGACCTTTTGTTGGCATACAAAGCCCTTTGTAAGTACACTTTTAATGTTAACTGCTGTTAAGATTTTAAGGGGATAATTGTTCTTTACACTAAAGTAGGTTTGCTGAATCATTGGGATTCTCTGTAAGTTCCATTTGCTTCAAATCAGCCTACTTCTAGTTGGTACTTACCATGAGTAAGTTGCAGCTAGAGTAGACCTACCTGAATCAATGGAACTTAACAGAAGAATTGACTCATCAATTCAGAGAGTAGACTCTAGTGCAGGCATGTCCACACTTAGGCCCTCCTGATGTTTTGGACCACAACTCCCAGAATTCTAAGCTTAGATTGCCAATGGCAAAGGGCTGTGGGAGTTGGGGTCCAAAACATCTGGGGGGCGGAAGTTTGGACATGCCTGCAACAGACTATGCTAAGCAAGAGGATTTCAACCAGTATATGGTTTTTTTTAAAGTGAATTTCTATATTTGTAATTGTTTTCATACTTATGTTCTTACATCCTTTGCAAGCCTTGTTGAGAAAGATGCAATAGAAATGAAATAAATATTAAAGTAATGTTTAGGATTGTGTAAGAGCAGAATAAGTCAGAATCTGTCTTAAAAACTGGTACTAATAAAATATGATCCACCAGGATAAATAAAATCAGATTTTATTGAAAGCATTTTCAGATCTTCAGTTGAAAATACTAACTATTGACTTTAATTATCTTGAGGGATCCAAATATTTTAGCACCATTTTTACATGGTAAATATTTTTACTTGAGCTCAAATCCATATCCCGGTCATTTGAATGCAGTAACTCTTTTGTGCTACAACATTGAACATGAAAAGCCAAACTGTCTCTCTAAATCTTAAGTGGGGAGGGATCAAGAATATATGAGTCAGTTAGGATATGTTTGCTTTTGCATGTGCATAATCTTCATTTGGTTAAGAACTGCAAATACTTTAGGCAAATAATTTGGGCCTTGGCTTTACTTCTGTCAGATACTGCCCTCTAGTGCTCATTAAATTGTTTCACAGACACCATGGCTTTGGAATTAGAAAATTTCGTTACTACGGTATTAGGAGACGAGGACCAAGAGATCATAGGCTTAACATTTTTAAAGTTTCATTTCTGTCTTCATGAGGCACATAGTGAAATACATGAAAACATTAAAAAGACCCACAGATATCCACTGTTCTTTAGTAACCTGACACAATTCATATCTAAGCTATGAAAAGTCTTCACATAACAGCCTTGGAATTCAGTTCGTACAGTAGTTTCAGATGAATATTTTTAGCACAATCCTAACAGACTGGTTGGAATTTTGCTGCATCAGAGAATGATTAAAAGGACCTCAGCACCTCTAACCCATTGTTTGAAAGTTGTTCATATCATTATCTTGTAACCTGAAAATTAATCAGGAACAGACATTTTTGTTTTCTTTTGCAACTGAGGAAAGGTTACCTTAATATTGTCAGTACTGAAAAGTGTAAAGTGTGATATGTTTGTTACCTGGAGTGTTAAGTGAACAGGGATGCACATCTCTAAGAAGTTATATTTTAGAGGAGTTTTAGCTCTATGCCTAACTTGTAAAAGTGTAAAAACCATGATTTATCTTCCCTTGACCGCCCTTTTTTTTAAGGTTGCCAGGCATTGTGAGAGGAGATGCCATTGATAGATACTGGCCTACAGCAGATGGACGACTGGTAGAATATGACATAGATGAAGTTGTCTATGATGAAGAGTCTGCTTACCAGAATATTAAAATACTACACTCAAAGCAATTTGGAAATATTCTTATCCTCAGTGGGGATGTTAGTAAGTGTTGCAGTCCTGATATAATGTATTGTTAGATGCTTGACAGTTTGCATACGTTGCAGTGCTCTGAAGCAAACACATTCTGTATTCTTGGTTTATTATTCTGGCACACAAGGAAAGGAACAAGCCAGGAGTCTGGTTCTGCATGTATTGTTCAGCCAGAGGCAGAATCTCCTTGGTGTATTTAGCTACTTTTACTGTCAGAAAGAGCCAAACAAGAAGCATCAAGCAGGACAAACTAGCAAACTTGCCTCCTCCCTTTGCGCTAGAATTCACAGATGTACTCTGTTGTCTGAATCAGGCATAAGCCTAAATGATTGATGGTGAACCTTTTGGAGACCGAGTGCCTAAACTGTGATTCAAAACCCACTAATTTCTTTGCAAAGTGCCAATACACTAATTTAACCTGTATACAGGTGGCTGTGAAGGGGCAATGTCGGGTGCCCACAGAAAGGGCTCCGAGTGCCACCTTTGGCACCCGTGCCATAGGTTTGCCATCACTGGCCTAAATAAACCCTCATTTTGTTCATTTGTGTCAGAAAAGAATAATGGTGAACCTGCCCTTAGGAGTTTGCCATCCCTTTTGTATTTTCTAGATTATAAAAGTATAAATGTAAAATACATTTTTTTAAAAAAAAATTGTTGAATTTATTACAGCATTTTAAGGTGTCCCTTTTTACGTAATTAAAATGACATAGAATTTCATAAAGCATGTACTGATATTCTAGGATTTCCATGTAAGAGCATTTTAAAAAAAACTGATATTATCAAAGGACATTTCTTATCAGCCAAGTGCATAATGATATATTTTTAATTCCTCCCATTTTTAGATCTTGCAGAGAGTGATTTGGCATATACTCAAGCTATAATGGGCAGTGGAAAGGAAGACTACACTGACAAAGAAGTGCTTATTCTTGGAGGTGGTGATGGGGGAATATTGTATGAAATAGTCAAACTGAAACCAAAGATGGTCACCATGGTAGAGATATCCTTTTATTAAATATTGCTGGTCCATTTTAAAAACAGGTTTCACATTTTCTCTCTTTGCATATTGAAGTGTCAAGAATAACTGATTGATTCAGGATTGTTTACACTGCTATTCCAGAACTATCTTGAATTCCACAAAATTCTTGGGGAAAGGGAACTCTTACCTGACAATCACAAGTACAGGGCAGCCATAGGAAAATTGCTATATCTCACAACCACAACTAGATCAGATATAGCCACTGCTGTAGGAATTTTAAGCAGAAAGGTCAACTGGACCGCCCTGAAAAAAATAGCTAGGTACCTTGTGGAAACCATAGACTTGAAGCTGAGGTTGCTAGCAGATAGTAACCCACAACTAGTAGGTTGGACAGACGCTGACTGGGCGGAGCATAAAGACTGTAGATTGACCAATGGTTTTCTGTTCACCTATGGAAATGGGGCAATATCCTGGGGTATCCAAAAACGGGATTGTAGCTTTGTCTTCTACAGAGTCAGAGCTGATCACCACTGAAGAGGCCTGTAGGGAGCTGCTTTAGCTTAAGCTGATGAGCGACTTCGGAGTGGAGCAACTAGAGCCTACCCAGATCTTTGAGGACAACCAAAGCTACATCAAGCTCATAGGAGAGAAATTCAACGCACACACCAAACACATTGACATGAATCACAAGTTCCTGAAGGATTTGATAGAGAAAAGAATTTTAAAAGTAAACTACTGCCCTACTGAGCAGATGACAGCTGACATCCTGACGAAACCTCTTCCGAGGGATCGCTTTCAAACTGAACGATACATGATGGGAATTGTTTGAAATCAGTGCATGATACATTGAGAAGGGGTGTTGGGTAAACCAATCCATCATGCTGATTTCAACTGCATGTTGCATGTGAGAGGTGATTGTGCATGGCACTACCTGGCCTGTTTGGTTTACTATTCAAGGGATTTGTATTTCCTGGGGCTTACAGATGCCACACCTTTCCTCTTCCTGTTCTGACCTCATGGTCTTTGTAGTATAGAGCCATTTTGGCTTCAGTCCAGCATTTTCCCACCTGAGAGAAGGATGTAGTCTTCTCTCTCTCCGTTCTCCCCTCACCACGTGAATAGAGAACAACGGACCATATTTTTGGAACCATTTATTCTACATTTAATCTGCTTTATTATGAAACCAAGAAAGCCTGCTGACACAAGTTGATATTGTGAGTAAACTTATTTCTTTATACTTTTCTGAAGAAACAAGCCTCTTTTATTTTATGCAAAAGGGCTAGCTTTGCTTGGGATGGGATTTGGGAACTTCTAAATTGATATAAGGCCTAACAGCCTGTTCTCATTCTCTGCTGCACGAAACCAAAACTGTTGTTTTTTTTAGCTCTGCCCAACACCATTATCTAAAACTTGTTTTTATATTAACATACGTGGGTCCGGTAAAACTCATCTCTGTTGATTTCATGTCCTGCTCTTCGGGAACAGCATGAAACTATAGCCCTCAGGGTATAATCCAAGGATTGGTCTTCTGAAGAAGAATTAAAGCCGTTTTTAAAACCACAACAAAATAGCTTATTTGATTCTTAACCAGTATCAAAAACATTGATCAAATGGTGATTGACGGGTGTCGGAAATACATGCGCAAAACATGCGGAGATGTCTTGGACAATCTGAAGGGAGAATGCTATCAGGTAATTTTGTGCTTTGAGTGTGTGATGCATCTAAATCAGTGGTTCTCAACCTTTGAGTCCCCAGATGTTCCTGGACTGCAAATCTCAGAAATCCTGGCCAGCTCTGCTAGTCATGAAGACTTCTGGGAGCTGCACAGGAACATCTGGGGATCCACAGGTTGAGAACCACTGATCATTATATTATACAATAGAGTGCTGATGGATTAATGTAAACATTGTCTATGCTGTCTGTAGATACAGATATCCTCCTCAATAAGCAGAAAACTTAGACTGAAAGCTGTAGAGTTGTTTGTTTTAATTACCAAAATGTGAAATGTTTGTGGAAGAAGAGACTACATGTATTGAAACAGGTGATGGTAGGATGCAGTGGTGTACTAATAATATTGTAAATTCATCACTATGCATCACTATAGATTCTCTCTTAGTATAATTAATGAATGTTTACTTTATCAATGTAGGGTTCCTTTGGGTTCACCATGAAATTGTTAAAATAGACCATTTTATAGGTTTTACAGTCAGGCATCTGAGAGAAGTTAGCCAGACCAAATTGTAAAAAAAAATCCAGCACTGATACATCAACACATCTCAAACACTCAATTTTAAATGTAAATGTTCTGGTTGACCATGACATTCATACTGTAGATATCTTTTTTCTCTTACCTCACAATTTTCATGATTATTTTTTTATTTTTATTTTTTATTTTTATTTTTGCTAGCAATAGTTTTGTTCTGTCCGATGTAAAAAACAAACTGACAAAAAAGTAATTTTATTTGGTTGCTTTTTGTTTCTGGGCCAGGGGGTGGGCAGTAATATAAGTTATGAATAGCCTTCGTGGGTTCATCGTGGTCTCTCTGCCTTTCTTCATATGGGCTATGACACTTCCATGCAAAATATACCAAGGGCCTGTGTTTTGCATGCTAAATATATCAACATATGTCCCTGACATTTCCACATAGAGGTGAGAAGGATTCTTTTCTTGAAATCCTTCAGAGCAATTGCCAATAGGTGCGTCAATGATCTTACTAGATAAAACACAGCTTCCTCTTTGATAGAGAATTTATGAAAATAAAATAAATTCTCTGTTGACATTTAATCTGTGTAGGCACTGGAGATTTGGCATTCCGTGTATGCTGTGTCTTTGGTGATCTGGGGAGGTACATAAAGTGAGGCCAGTAAGCATGGATTGAGTTTGTGAGATCTATGTTATGTAATGATATAGGTGTGAAGTGTGCAAATTGGGCTTATATGGGCATTGACCTTTTTACTTCCAGATTCATCTTCAAACCTTAAATGATACCTGATTACTTTTCAGGCGATAGCATGGTTCTGCACACATAGAAATAGAATATGTGCAGCGGCTAAGCATGGGTGTAATGTTTGACTATCTGTTTTTAAGGTTCTAATAGAAGATTGTATTCCAGTATTGAAGAGGTATGCCAAAGAAGAAAGGATGTTTGATTATGTGATTAATGACTTGACAGCTGTTCCAATCTCCACATCTCCAGAAGAAGGTTAATATTTTTCAGCCCTGTGAACTCTTCAGTGCAGACATATCAAAATTCATTTAACTGCAAGCAAGGTTTTTAATGAGAAACAGACACCTGGCGGGAATAACAAGGAATGCAAGGATCCAATAAAGACTTAAGGGATTCCATCTGTATGTATAGGGGACAGGAAACTATTTGTCCTTGTGTCATATTGATAATGGAATGGATTCTGTGTTCGCTTTGTAAGGTTTATGTCTTTTAATTGCCAGTTATTTGCAAGATATACTGTAAACTGGTGGGGAAAAATATTAATATTGTATCTATCAAAGATGCGTATTCCTATTAATAATGACTTATTTGAGCACCTTATTTATAGTGAAGTAACCTTTATAGTTGCTGGAATCCTATTGGTGTTTGTGTTAAGTTTGCATAACTTGCCACAGCTAATTCTAGTTGATTGACACAGTTCTGGGGTACATCACTGTTGTGGAGTCAGTTGCGTAATCATGGTACACCCCAGCACTATTATCAGTGAGCTGTGTTTAGCAACTCAGACCTTTTATAAACAATAAGGTACTGTGCAATGAAGTTCTTGCTAAACAAGTACTGCTTTCAAATTTAGATTCCACGTGGGAGTTTCTGCGGATGATATTAGACCTTTCAATGAAAGTCTTGAAACCTGATGGAAAATACTTCACACAGGTAGGTCAGTTTGCCATTGTCCTATGGCTAGTTAGTCCCGATGTTGCTAGTCATGTGGTTAGTAGTGCAAAATTTGGTAGGTCAAAATTATGTCAATGCTACTTTTTGCTCATGGCAATGTTCGGAGCAGCACTTAGGCTTGCTTTTCACAAGCTGGTGTAAACTTATTTAAATATGGGATCCTCCCAAACCCCTAAATTAAAGTTCAAATAAATACTATATTTCCTGGGGCTTCTATGTCACTTTTTGCCTGGGGAAAAATACAGACTTGGCCAGCCTCTGTCCTGGTTGTGAATCTTCAAGTAAATACTGGGGACCTTAATTTGATTTGAACCTTAGCTAAAACTCTATTTGGGATATTTACCTAAAGTTAGTTCCTTTTTTAAATTATTTCCTTATTGAATTTCTGTTTTGTTTCATTTAAGGTTAAATGCACTGTGATTCATATTTCAGAGTTCTAATTCTATTCACGTTTGCCTCTTGGGAAGCTTGACAGAACTGCTCATGTGAACTACGCTGCAAATGTCTCTTCAGAAGAGCATGTTTGTCTAAAGCCAGGCACACTCATTGCTGAGCAGAATGCTTATCCCTAAGTTATAGATGCCATACTTTTCTTTTTTGTGAAAGTACAGATGAACCCATTTGGAGTTAAACTTTTTTTTATTATTTTTAGTGTTCAGTTTAACTTTCTTTGAAAGGAAATTTTTGAGAGTTCAGGTTAAGAGGAACAATTCCATCATCTATAAAGACAAGCAGCATTCATACAAGAAGATCTCTATTTCAGACCATGATCAAATACAAATGACTTCACCCAGCTTTGGATCAGGCACTATTAAGTCTCACAGCAGTAGGGAATGAAGGGGAAATGACACATTTTATCTGCTGCTCAAAATCAAGTAAAGAGAAAAGAATTATGTGTGTCTCTTATGGTACAGGTCCATGTGCCAGAACTAGATTGCTGTTATATAGAGATTGTTGTAGTCTATTGTCAGTCACTGAATATCATTTCACTGAACCATTGCATTTTAAAAACAGGCTAGTGGAAGAGTGTATCAAGGTTGCTGTGAAGGTTAGTGGTGTGCACTGTACTGTTTGACCACTAGGTAGAGCTGGATGACTACAATTGTCAGGTTTTGTGATAAAAATTCCAGGGTCAGTATCTTATTAGGTTTTCATTGCGTGAAAGGGCCCACCGCATAAGTGTTGCAGTTTTGAAATGGATGATCAGCTGACCATGAAGAAAATATGTACTCTGCTTGTACTCATGGTCTGATCCCATGTTAACTGCATTATCTTGAGCTCTTTACTCAGCAAATGCTCAAGAGAATACTGGCCCTCATAGTTGGATTGTATGTAAACACACACATGTGCACACTCACATAGACACATATAGTTGGAACTGGAAATAGTTGGGAAATAGAAATTGCATATAATGTGGCATCTTTGTGAATTTGCATATTGGCCGATCTATTGACACAACACATACAGTTGTGTTAAACTTGTCCATTTTAAGGGTTTAAATGATTAATTATTCACAAATAAGATAAAACTTAACTTCAGTTGTTTGCCAATTCTGTCTTTAGGTTTTGTTTAAAACAATCTGAAATGTATTTTGTTATAAATGTAGAGATTTGGAATTAAGTGATTGAAATATTTGGAAAGGTTCTAGGGGCTTTGAGTTATACACAATCCTGTTTTTATTTATTATTATTTATTTATTCGATTTATATACCGCTGATCTGGCAATGAGGCCACTCTGGGCAGTTTACAACAATTCAACACAAAACACCAGATACAATATACAATAAAAGTATAGCAAAGTGAAGATAAGGCAACTTAATAGTTCCTACTAAAACAAAATTAAAGCAATAATTAAAGCAATAACACCACTCATAAAGTCAAAGATCAAGAGTAAGATAAGAACAAGTGGGGACGTATGGTAGTTGCTAGTAGCCGGACAAAGCAATTCTAAACAACCAGGTCTTCAGGTGTTTTTTGAAGACCAAAAGCAAGGAAGACCAAAAGCAAGGGAGCAGGTTCCAAAGTCTCAGAGATGTTAACCGATTCCTTGTTACTATCTTATGGGGTTCTTTTGAAGTTGGTACCCTCAGATGACCTGCTTCTGAGGAATGAGTATTACGAGCAGTGTTCAAGGGTAGGAGACATTATGACAGATAACAAGGTCTTAAACCGTTTAGGACCTTGCATGTCAGCATTGAAACCTTGAAGTCAATGTAATAACAGATCGGCAGCCAGTGCAGTGTGGCCAGTGTCGGAGTAATGTGGTGAAATCTTCTAGTACCCGCGTTACTAATCTAGCCACAGTATTCTGTACCACCTGGAGCTTCCGCATTAACTTCCAAGGCAGCCCCACATAGAGAGTGCTACAGTAGTCTCATCTCGAGACTACCACTGCATGGACCAGCATACTGAGAGTGCCAGGGTCCAGGAAGTTGCACAGTCGAATGATCTACCAAAGATGATAGTGTGTGGAACAGACCACTGATGGGACCTGGGCTTCTTTGGAGGTTTTTAAGCAGAGGCTGGATGGCCATCTGTTAGGAGTACTTTGATGGGGGTTCCTGCAAGGCAGGGGGTTGGACTGGATGGCCCTTGAGATCTTTTCCAACTATCATTCGATGGCTATGACTGTATAACTTTCTGTGGGAGATCCCATAACATTGGAGCAGACATAGATAAGGTTTATTCATGTATTATCAAACACACTTTTGATAGCAATGTGACTTCGAGAAGGGCGTTCTCTGAAAATCTTAGGGACCAGGAAGGCTTTTTTGGGGGAGATACGGTCCTTCAAACAGCTTGGAATAGAACCATGACGGGCTTTCTAACAAGCACTTTGAATTGGGCCTGGAAACAGACTGATATCCAGTACAGCTGTTGTAGTAGGAGATTTATCTGCTCCTAAAACTGTCATTGATAATAGTCTTGCTGCTACCTGTTGAACCAGCTGATGTTTTTGAACCATCTTCAAAGGCAGCTCAGCAGGTGAGATGTAACTAAGACATGTTATCACTGTAGCCAAACCAGCCATCTCAAGGAACAGGTGCAGCTGGCACACCAGTTTTAACTGTACAAAGACAATCTTTGTTACCACCGAGACCTGGGCTTATACAATCAGGAATGTAGTGTAAAATATATGGGAGGCCAATGGTTCTCCGCCCTAGCTATAGACAGTTAGAATTTCTATCCATCCCATTTAATGCAGCATTTAATTAAGTATATAATACTTGTAAAGTTTCAGTAGCATACAGACCTAAGAGCACTGTTGGTCAGGCCAAGGGCCCAACTAGTCCAGTTTCCCGTATCTCACTGTGGCCCTACCAGATTCTCCTGGGACACATGCAATTTACTGTACAGTAAATGCATTTATTGTGTTTTGTAAACAAAATGCCATTAAGTCTAATCCTTTAAATCAGGCATGTCCAAACTTCGGCCCTCCTGATGTTTTGGACCACAACTCACAGAATTCTAAACTTAGAATGCCAATGGCAAATGACTGTGGGAGTTGCTGTCCAAAACATCTGGAGGGCCGAAGTTTGGACATGCCTGCTTTAAATCACTGACTATAATTAATATTTTTCCTTCTCAATATGTACCATCTGGGTAGTAGCATCTTAGTGAACATATAAATATAGGACTGGCTTATGGCACTTCTGTTTGATTGTCTCAAAACAAAGCATCCTCGTGTAAATTTTTTACAGATGGTAATATAAGATTTGTCTTGTTTCTAATGTAGGTATTATCATCAGTCAGAAATGTCACTAGGTTGATTAATACAGACGTTGGATGCTATCTCTCTAACAGTTGTCATCGTCAAAACTCACAATTTCATTGCCACTTTCTGTCCTACAATTATTTATCATTTATGAAAACTGGTGTGAGTTAGGATACCCAGCATGACAGTTGAGAAAGCTGGACTGCAGATTACTTTCATTATATAGATTTGGTTGTAGCATTAAACTGCTTTTGATACTGGCAGGATGTCCCAGAAATTATCTAGGGCTGTTTTCTATATGTGATTTCTAAATTACACACATTTATATAGTGTCCTGTTCAATTTGATGCTGACAAAATTATATGCCTTGTAGAAGGGCAGCACAGCCAAATAACCGTGCAAGATTGTGGATAATAATATATTACGAAAAAGGTTATATACTCAACATTCTTATAGTAAATTTCCATTCCCATTTCATGATGGCTCCAATCTGCTTAACATTTTTTTTCTGAAATATGTAGTTCTCCCTGCTACATACACCATTATGTATTTTCATTCTGACATTAACAAAATATATATATATGAAATAATGGCTCATACTTTGTTGTGCACTTACACACCAGGTGTCGTGTTTAGAGGCATAATGTTTACCATAAGTTAAAAAGTCCCCATTAACATTGTTGCATGCTGAGGTGCATAATTCAGTGTGCAACAGGTAAGGTATAATATAGATTTTATCAATTACAGCAGTTCGCCCCAAAAAGTTATGACTTGGGCATATTAAACAAGAGGATTTTGGCCAGTTTATTTTAAAATTATTGGTAGGACATGAATAGCAAGTGACAGAATGAAAAAAAATATTTCCACTTGGTTAGCTGCCCTTCTCTCTTGCGAAAGATTAACAGTGCAAATTTTTTGTGATATCCAGAGGTAAACATTCAGTGGCAGGATGCTAGATACTAGCAGAAGCAAGAGGAGAGCTTTCTCTGTAGCTCTCTATAAGCTCCTGAAAATGGTTCTAGAGGCTGGAAAGCCCTCTGTAGCTGGTGTCTGTGAAGATTCTCAGTCATCCAGGTGATTTTTATCTGGAAGTTGAGTCATGGCAACTGGACTTCTTTTTCTTGAGAGATTGAAATGTTTTGCTGTTCATCCAGACAGCTTCATCAGCTGTAGCTGGGTTTTGGGCAGCACCAAAAATTATAATTGGCACTCATTGCTCCTGAAAGTGCCATGAGGCTGGTTTTGCTGTAGCATCCTTATCATCCTTAAAATAACACTTATTGTTTCTAAGACTTTATTCATTCCATCTTCTTGGCATGTTCTTCACAGCACTGTGCGATATTTAACTTTGGCATCAAATAAACTGGAACTTGGATGAGTTAGAAGTAAACATGCTTATAAATCTATCATAAAATCATCTCCATGCCTTAAATGTGTCAAGCCTTATTTTGGTGTAATTGTGATGATTCTGGTGTACAGCTTATGAAAACCCCAAAATCACAATCTCAGAAAAATAGAATCGTGTGAAAGTGCTCAATATTCGAGGCTCAGAGTGTCCCACTCTAACCACATAATGAATCCATAACACCTGCAACAGGTTCCTGAGCCTTTAAATGGTCTGTCAGGGTGATTCAGTAGGAATCACAATCATGGAAAAGACTGCGGACCTGACAGTTGTGCAGAAAACCACCACTGGCACCCTCCATAAGGAGTGAAAGGTCCCAAAGGTATAGATTGCAAAAGAAGTGATATGTTCCCAAAGTGCTGTATCAAAGCACATCAATAGAAAGTTATGTGGAAGGGAAACGTATGGAAGAAAAAGGTACACAAGCAGCAGGGATGACTGCAGCCTGGAGAGGATTGTCAGGAAAAGGCCATTCAAAAGGGGAACTTTCACATGGAGTGGACTGAGGCTGGAGTTAGTGCATCAAGAGCCACCACACACAGACGGATCCTGGACATGGGCTTCAACTGTTGTATTCCTCTTGTCAAGCCACTCCTGAACACTGTTGCTCAGTGGTCCAAAGTCCTTTTTTCTGATGAGAGTAACTTTTGCATCTCATTTGGGAACCAAGGACCCGGAGTCTGGAGGAAGAATGGAGAGGCATACAATGCACAATGCTTGAAGTCCAGTGTGAAGTTTCCACAGTCTGTGTTGATTTGGGGAGCCATGTCATCTGCTGGTGTTGGTCCACTGTGCTTCATTAAGTCCATGGTCAATGCAGCCATGTACCAGGAGATTTTGGAGCACTTTATGCTTCTTTTCCTCAGATGAGCTTTATGGGGATGCTGACTTCATTTTCCAGCAGGACTTGGCATCTGTCCACTGCCAAAAGTACCAAAACCTGGCTCAATGACCATGGGATTACTGTGCTTGATTGGCTAGCAAACTCACCTGACTTGAACCCCGTAGAGGATCTATGGAGCATTGCCAAGAGAAAGATGTGGGACATGAGACCAAACAATGTAGCAGAGCTGAAGGCTGCTATTGAAACATCCTGGTCTTCCATAACATCTCAGCAGTGCCACAGGCTGATAGCATCCATGAGGCAGTAATGGATGCAAAAGGGGCACAAGCCAAGTAATGAGTACATATGTATGCTTATGCTTTGCAGAGGTCCGATATTGTTCTATTTTCAATCCTTGTGTTATTGATGTCATGTAATATTCTAATTTTCTGGGATTGTCAATTTGGGGTTTTCATAAACTGTAAGCCAGAACCATCACAATTATAGCAAAGTAAGGCTTGGCATATCTTGCTTTGCATGTAATGAGTCTATCTCATATATTAGTTTCACCTGTTGAGTTGACTTACTGAAATAAATGATCATTTGCATGATATTCTAATTGTTTGAGTTTCACTTGTAATTTATATTTGTAAATATAATTTGTGTTATATCCATATATATCCGTATATCATATCTGTTTCAATGCATGCATCCCATGGCATTGCCCCACCCAGATTGATAAATGAAGTTACATTTTCACCTAATAACTTGCAGGGAAATTGTGTCAATCTGACTGAAGCCTTGACTCTGTACGAAGAACAACTTGGCAGGCTTTACTGTCCTGTGGAATTCTCAAAGGAAGTTGTGTGTGTCCCCTCCTATATGGAACTGTATCCTTGGTTTAGAAATCATGTCACTTGATAAGCAGATAATGCATAAACCAATGTGGTGAGTATAAAAAATGGGGATGTGGCTGCTCTTACCCTTAACCTACTAATGTTAGAAGGGTTCTACTTGAAGTTTTTCCCCCCACGTTAACAAGAGAACAGTTGTGGGCACTCTGACAAGTCTGAAGTTCAGGGTTGTTTCTGTATTAGCAAACAAACAAACAACCCAACAACATTGGAAGTGAAATAATTTAATTCTAAAACCTTGCTAGCTTTCTTAAGATTAGTTATGATGAGCCATTAATTCTGCTATTACTAATTTCCTATTTTCCATTCTACTAACCTATATAGCATATCATGCCAAAGTATATGTTACTTAGGTAGTTTAAACAAAATACAGTGGTACCCTGACTTAAGAGCAGCTCGACTTAAGAGCAATTCGACTTAAGAGCGGAAAACTGCTGGCGTTTTAACTACCACCTTACAAATTTTAGATATGGTCTGCTCGACTTACAATTTTTTTTCCAGTTTTTTATTTCTTAACTTATTTTTTCCAATTTTTTTAGATAGGTAAGAGTAGTTCTACTTAAGACCATGCATTCGGAACTGATTAAATTTGTAAGTTGAGGTACCACTGTAGTAAGAAGCCTAATGAAACAACACCAAATTCCCCACAATTTTCCATGCCGAAGTAATACACATATTTGAAACATTTTTTGCCTCTTCAGTTTGAAATTTGCAATTAAATGAAGAGGATGTGTGTGATTTGCAAAGAATGAAAAAACATATATTTGTGTGTTGAGAAGGGATCCATGCCTTGGGTTGAAATGTGTTTTCTTCTTGCTGTTTGGAAATGTAAATGTGATCGTGTGCAAAATCTTTATTGGATTCCTTGACAGTTTTCTTAGATGGGTATTTTATACTATCTGGAAGAAGTCTGAGGTTTAAAGCTGAAGATCCACTTGCCACACATGCTACATGAAGCATGTCAGCTTGCCACATGTTTTGTCTTGGCCTCTTGAATCTTTAAATTATATGCTGTAGATGATCCTGAAGCTTAGCCATGCTATTGATTTGTGAATTCTTTAAAATGTTTTTTATTATTATTTTAATTTAAGAGCAAATGGAAAATGTATATTTTGATGAGCGATGGTGTTATTTTTTTGAACGTCATCTTAGATTACTGAGCAGCGAGGCTATAGCTGCTGAATGCACTGAACCTTTAGAATGTGATCATTTTTATTTTTATTTTAGATTTTGGAATGCCAGTTTTAAAAGATAAATTTAGCATGTCAGTGTGGTTCTCTTATTATTATTCTTTCTTTGGACATTATAGTTCTTCTTCCTTTACTTTGGACATTATTCCATGTAGTAGTTGTGGTGCTTTAAAAAGATAAGTGTGTTTGTTTCTTAATGATCAATGTGCTTCCATTAGGAGGAGTAAGGGCAGAATATTTCAAGTGATGTCCTCAAGCCCAAGATGATGTTAGACAGCTACAGTGAGATGATACTTCCGTGTCATTTCCTTAAGATGAATTTTTATTCCAATCTCATGTGTCTAGTTTCATTTTCATTACTCCTCTGCAAGCTGCCTACGACCCTGTTTTGTCCCCACTCACCATGGATCCTTGTTCCTAAAGAACTGATGGCCACGACCATCCATGCTGTCAGGACTACCACAGCTTTCTTCTTTCTCTTCTCATTTTGTCTTTTCCAGTAGACACCCTGTCAGAAAGCCTGCCAGAAAGTCTACAGGACATTCTGGTGCGGGGAGGTGCTCTAACCCTCCTGTAACATAGACATCTGCTAAACTTCCTGCTAAATTTGGGGTGGGGGGCAGCTAGTTGGTAGCGAGCTTAGTGGCAAGATTAGTAGTAGTAAGTGGAGGTTTCTACTGAAGCCTAAGATGTCTCCCTGACCACCAACACCAGGCATGTCCAAACTTTGGCACTCCTGATATTTTGGACCACAATTCCCAGAATTCAAAGCTTAGATTGCCAGTGACAAAGGACTCTGGGAGTTGTGGTCCAAAACATCTGGAGGGCTGAAGTTTGGGCATGCCTGACCAACACCATCACCTGACATACATCACACCTGTGATCGTTAAACAGCCAAGCTCAATTGCATGAAGATGTGTTTAGAATAAAAGTTCATCACAATCAAATGATTGGGGGGGGTCACTTTGTCACATGGGTACTGACATAAATTGGGCACAGACATTGCTTTATAAAGGGAGAGAGATTTTTTTTCATCATTTGTCTTTCTTCTGTGAACTAGGGCTGGAGAATTTATGGCCCTCCAGATGGTTGGCCTGCCACTCCCAGCAACCTTGGCCATCCTGGCTAGGACTTGACGGGTGCTGGAGCCTGTCACCATGTGGATGGATCACAGCTCCCTTCCCATAGTCTAAGAGTCCCATTGTGATCCCATCTGCAGTCAATTTGCAGATTAATACATGCTTAGCACAATGCCATTCATCAGAATAGCTAGGCCCTCTTATATTTATTTTTTAAGTCGGAAGGAGTGGTACATTAAACAATACTATCAGCATGATACATTTTGAAACAATGAACTTGGACTGCTCCCACAAATCTTCAAGTTTATTATGAGATACAACAATGTGTATGAGAATTGCTTCTGATGGCTATATACTTGTTTAGCTTTAGTGTCACTGTTCCTCGACTATGAAGGGTTATTGAAAAGGGAAAATTAGAAAAAGTTCCTTAGGCTACGGTGTGCTATAAATGCCTTCTCCATCCTCCTCCACAGGAGAGGAATTGAATTCAAGAACCGGAGGATGTGCCCCACTCATTTCAGTGGGTCCTATGCAGGGAAAACTAATGGAAGATTATGCCGCTCAGAATATTGTGCGTCTTGTATTTATATTTTTGTGCATGTCTGTAAGCAGGTTTTATTACACTCAGTTCGGTCCTGCCAAAGGGATGCGACTGACCCTAAAGCATCACTAGCTCATACACTGTAGTTGCATATGCATGCTAAAATATCTCTTAGATTATTGTTTTTGTACTCCCCACCCCCTTTGTCTGCTTCTGCACTTGGTGTGAAATTCTATTTTTGTATAATCTGTGTATTGATTGAGCATACCTTTGCTGTAAGCAAATCTTTAAAAGTCCATCTTTATTGTATAGTTTGTGGAGAAAGAGAATTAAACTATCATCATTTTCTTGCCAGTTTAAGTTCTTTCAATACTACTACTTACGCCTAAATTAAAAGGTCACATCCATTGGCAGAACTGCTTTTGTCGCTGGGAATTGGGAATACGTAATTTTGTCCTGCATGCTTCAGCCACACATTTGCCCGAACAACTGGCTCTCAGCGCTTGGGGAGATTTGGGGCTGGGGTTTCAGGTGATAACTGGGAGCTGAGAGGGCGGGCAGAGAAAAATGCTCTTATACACAAACAAGTACTACATTGGATTTAGGTCCCTAACACAATATGAGTTTGCTCCTTTCTCCCCACTCCTTTACTGGACATTTTAGAATGAGGGGGGGGTGCTTTTGTGGAGTTTTTGGACTGCCGCTCCCAGAATTTGCCAGGCATTCCCCAGGCAGGATCCTGGTAGGTGTTGCCCAGAAATACAAGTTTACAGGCGAGCTGAATTTGCCTCCATCCATGCCTTCTCTGACCTGTTTCTGCTTCTAGAAATAAGCTGCCTTGATGCTTACTGGGTGTCTTACCACTTTCTGCTTCCCTTTATGGAAATTTTCAACAGGAAATGGGTTGAAGCCAGGCCTTGTGGCCCTCCAAGATAAGACCATGCTCCAAGTGAGTGAAATGTAGGTACTGTATCTCTAGATGGGCATTGATAGCCTGGAACGCCCAGATTTCTGCCCATGGAATTATTAGAAAATGTGTGGAATTAGAATCCAAAAACCTAAAAGTCACATTCTTACAAAAACATTTTGCATATTTTCCCCTTCTTTCAGCTTAAGTATTTTGGTGCCAGTTAAAGATGAACACTTGCATATTGAGGACTAGAGAGAGACATTGTGTTTCCAGTGCTGCAGGCACGATGTGTCTATTGCTGCTGGCAGCCTTAGCTAGTCCATCTTCCCATAAATGTTCCCAATCCGTTTTATGTTATTAAGGTGGCTGTGTCTGAGAACGAGGAAGTGAGACCTCCTGACAAGTATGTTGGGAAGGGGACCAGCATGCATAATCTGGCCTTGGTTTCGAGTTCTTCCATGTTCTTCAGAATTTATTTATAAGGCCTAGTGTTATGCCAGATGAATGAACCAAGCTATAGAAAATCCTTCCCAATTCAGAAATCTTTGAGATATCTGTGTCCTGAAAACATAAATCATCAAATTAAAAACTCAAGCCCTCAAGGCTTTCTTTGCCCTTTATTACCTGTGGATGCATCTGGTACCTGTGCAGAGCAGATAAGATTAAGATACAGGGTAGGGTTGCTTTTATTTAAGAAGGAATGTCTGCTTTAGTTTAATACATATTGAAGAAGGAAATAAGATTGCAACATCACCTAAAAGAAGTGAGTACAAAGGCTGAATTATATCAGTGGTTAACCTCCCAGACATGCAAATATTTCTGACTGGGCTGGTTGGATACCTCAGCAGTTTAACTATCTGCCTGCAGAATCAGAAGTTGGAAGTTCGATTCCACACTGTGCCTCTTGCAGGTAGAGTTACATAGCGTTTGTCGTCTTGGGTGATCTGAAAGGGTCATTGTAATCGATTTGATGAGATGACAGTATTGTCATTGTTGCTATTGACATTGAAATTGGTGGCAGCAGCATCGCAGCTAACCTTGCTGACTACTTTCCTTCTGATATTAAATGTTCTGCAAGCCCGTAAAATGAAGAATAGATACTTTGTGTTGCTGCCTAATGGCATAACAAAGACAGTGTTGGTTTTGACACTAGGAATCAGTTTTTTGGGGCTGTAAGAATGCTCATTTAATCAACCTACATTGCCATTTGGTGGAAGTGCTGCAAAGTACAGGGTTTGTGCCAAAAAAAAATGAAACAATTAGAAAACTCAGGTACTGTATAGGTTTTGAGTGGATCCCTTGATCTAAGGGTTCAACTTGAACAAAGCTGTCCCTCTCCGTGCAAAGAGTTGTGTATTCTGTACAGCAAACTGTTTGTATTCTTATCTTATTGGTTGGGCCTATAGCCGCAAATAAAGATTGTTGTTGTTGTTGTTGTACAGCAAACTCTCCTTAACTCCTACTCTATTTTGGCATTTTGATGGTTGCTCAAACACAGGTTCTGTTGATACGAATGAATTGCCTTAGATATCTCAATATATTAAAATGTTCTATCCCCTTAATATGAATAATACAGGAAGGGGGTTTATTTTTTGGAGCTCACTTGTTTATGGCTATTTGCAAGCTATCGAATGCACATTTTACTCTGACTGTTCCTGGGTCTAGGTTAAAAATACAGCAAAAGCACTAAGCAGACATTGCTTCATTCTTTCTATAGGATAATGTTGCTGTTCTGTCAATGTTTTCAGATTGAAACTTCACAGGAAGCGTCAGGAAAAGGTTGCCCAGGAACATAGCAATTTGGTTTACCAGGATCATTATATTTAGTTCTTTAATGTTTAGTTCTTCCGGATTTTTGTGTGGGGTGAAAGAAGACTAACAGTTGGCTTCATGCATTCCATCCGGTGGGGGCTTTGTGTTGTCAACTAACAGTGATCATGAGTTGTGAATGAAGCCGGGAAAAGTTATTTAAATCCTCTAGAGTTTATGCAGATTGGAGATAACAACTGCATGTCTTTTTTATTCTCATAAATTCCATATTACTTGGAAAGCAGTATTAATCTGATAGAGCAAACAGAAAAAAGCCCTCTGGAATGTAAAGAAAGTTATTTATTTTGCCATATGTGACAGTAAAGCAGATTTCATCAGGACCATGAAGTGTCTCCTCAGATGGTAGATTAGATATTCAAGAATGATACTCAGAGAAGAAATTGTAGTTTGTTCTTGACAATTTATAGAGGAGAGCTTATTAAGGCTTTTGGAGAAAAAAACAAGACTTGCGGCACCTTAAATAACAAACCGTTTATGATGGCTTCACCTTTCAAGAAAAAATTGAAAGATTTCATGCAAGTGTTTGGAAGGGAAGGTCACATAGGCAAACAGAAAATGCTGGTAATCCTGGATGGATGGAGTGCACAAGTAGAAAAATAAACCTGAACCAAACTTGGAGAATTTAGCCAAGGAAATCTAGAGGTGAAGACAAACGATGTATTACAAATACATGCTTCAGAAGGCCTAACAGATAATTTCATACATTGTTGTCATTGCATGAAAAATACACACTTGAAGTCAATTGTATGATTGGTAGCAGAATATGGAGAATATCCTTTAAAAACACAACTAATAGCTGGTGCTTGTATAGACCAAAGCTGTACAACAGTTACATGGTGCTAAATGTCTTCTTTTTCTTAGCATTTGTCCCACGGTGGTGGGGGTCTGCTATTCTTGTTTTGGCCCTCCACTTGGTGCAATCATGGGTGAATCATAGGTCTGGGTGAACCCGGAGAAACTTCATGTCATTCTCAAGGCTGTCCAGCTCTGTTTGGGACAACCCCTCGGTCGGGATATGCTGATCTGCAGAGTTTCCTCATCGGCACACAGGACATGTCCAAACCAGCTCAGTCAGGCTTGGTGCATCTTGTCAGCGATAGGTGCAATGCCGTATTTTGTTCTGATGTCATCATTGCGCACATAGTGCTAAACATATTATTCAAATAATATCCCAGCAGAGTTTAAAGGCTGTGTATTGTTATTACTGCATTATTTAATTGAGTTTAGGGTTAGAGTTTCCAGAATGTTAAAACTCTTCACAACAACTTGTTTGTGTTCTATCAGAAATTCAAAACTCTGCAACTAATTATGTAGAGTTAGGCAAGTGGTACCAGGACTATTACTTTCTGTGAAGAGGACCTGCAACATCTTGAACAAGATATGAGACTGTGGTTTCTAGGCATTTGCCCATCTTCCATGGTTTAAAATTTCCCTGGCCATTATAGGAAAGTGACATGGAAAGGATTTTTTCCCTTTTTACCCACATAGAGTTATTATTATTATTATTATTATTATTATTATTATTATTATTATTATTATTATTATTATTATTATTATTATTATTATTCCCCTCTTTACCCACATAGAGTTCAGTCTCTGAACATGTCACAACAAACCACCTGCTTCGATGTAGGATCCCCAGCATTGCAGTCTTGACTTTTCATCTCCGAGGGTAAACCTGTTGTCATCACACCTCTGACATCTTGAGATTTTACTTTAACACCAGCTTCAACATCTAGCTAAGTTTATTTGGGGACTTCTTTCTTTCTTTCTTCCCACTCAGACTGTACAGTATCTCACTTGCTAAGGAGTCCCACAAGGAGCTGAAAACTTGGCATTTTAGGACGTTTTATTGCTCCAATCAAAACAATGACTAATTTTCTGCTTTCTCTAAAGTGTGTGGTTGAACTGTTTGTTAAGGCCTAGGTTCTGGCCATCCCTAGTCGAAAACACCCCGAGAAATTGTCTTTGCCAGTGCATGTTAATGATCTGTGTGAAACAGCCAGTGTGTTCCAGACACCACACCACATCAAGCAGATATCGTATTCTGCTGCTTGAATAATGGGTTGCATAGCACAGCAGTAGTTTATTGAGAATATTCACCTTTTTTTAAAAAAAAAAAGTTCAGTTGCTACCACACTTCTATTTTTTAAAGTGTCATTTTAAGAAGCCATATAATTATATGCTGAATTGTGGTGCAGAAGTAATTCTGCTGCACGTAAGTGGACACAGTTCACTGTGTAAGATTCCTGTTGACATTTACCGTATCTCTCTCCAGCCTGGGCTTCACCATTGCACTATAAATGGCATGCACCACAGAAGCTGCTCTGTTCAATTCCTCCTTCAGACTTTTGCACCTCTACTTCAACTGGCTGAAAGACAGACATCTGCCTCTCTTTGCATCACAATCGTGTTCATCAGTTGGTATTACAGAAATCAGCTGATCACTATTTAAGCCTTAGGGGGTTATTTTGGCAAGTTTCTTTTTAAAAAGAGAACAACATAGTCCCAGCAAAATGGTAATTGTTCTGCAAGGTAAAATGAAGGCTGAGAAGGCTCAAGTCTTGTCCTCTAATTCAGGTGGTGGTGGTGGTTTGCTGTTAAGTTAGCCATGCATTTTCTGCTTGGATCTCCAAGTAACACATACAACACTGGTTTTTATTGTATTCATGATGTAACAGGAGATTAGCATGTTGGTTTACTTTGGAACTTGTATATCCCTAAGACAGAGGTTGGCCCAGGTTAGTTCAGTGGTGGCAAACCTTTGGCACTCCAGATGTTATGGACTACAACTCCTACAGTCCCTTGTCATTTGGCAGTACAGGCTTGGAATTCTGGGGGCTGTGGTCCAAAATATCTCGAGTGCTGAAGGTTTACCACCACTGGGCTAGTTTGTGATGTGTGTTATTTTTTTGTTCCAGGTTTCTGCTGCAGATTTAACAATAAGGGAGCAATTGTACTTGTACTTCTGTATGGAAGGGAATATGTCAAATGTAATGGGCAGTGTTAAAATGCTGCTTGCACATTTGCAGCAGTTCCCACTGATTGCAACTTCCAGGGAGGTACTTCGCCAACTACTAGTGCAGATGAGAAATTCTGAGCAGCCTAGGTTGACTAAATCATTTTACTCCCAGTAGTGGTCCCTCCCATTGATTGTACTATTGACCTCCAGCCGGCATTCAGGAGTCCTTGGGAAAAATGACTTTAATGTCATAAGAAACCTTTTTGGGAGCTGTCTGAAACAGGGCTGTAGAGTCGGAGTCAAGGAGTCGGAGGCGGAGGAAATTTTGGGTACCTGGAGTCGGAGTCGGAGTCGGCAAACAATGCACCGACTCCGACTCTGACTCCTACTAAATTTAGATTGGAATTTTTTTTAAAAAAGCAAGTTTAAATGTCCCAATTCACAAAAAGTTATAATTAATAACTTCTCTACTGTAAGAGTAGCATTGAGGCCTCCAGGGCCCTGGCTTATTGCAGGCCGGCGGCCTCCCCCTTCGACCCTTGCCCTGCATGGCTTATTAAATCTGCAGGAGGGAGTATGACTGAGTGGGCTTCCATTATTTCCACTGCCTCCTTCAGGGAGGGGGTCTTTCCCTCTCGCCTGAAGGAGACGGTGGTGAAGCCCACCCTAAAGAAATCTGCCCAGGTGTCAGACGAATTGGCCAACTACTGTCAAATTGCCAACGTCCCCTTCCTGGGCAACGTCATCGAGAGGGTGGCCGCCGTCCAGATCTAGTCGTCCCTGGAGGAAGAACAAGTCCTTGACCCATTCCAGTTCGGGTTCAGGTCGTATCGGGGGACTGAGACAGTCTTGGTTGCACTGCAAGGTGACCTCCTCCGGGGGGCTAACGGGTTGCTCTACCCTGTTGGTCCTCCTGGATTTGTCAGCAGCCTGTGATACCGTCGACCACGGATCGGGGGCACAGCATTCAGCTGGATCCGGTCCTTCCTGGAAGACCGGCTCCGGCATGTGCAGCTTGGTGGGGGGGAGCTGTCGGCTCCCTGGGTGCTCCCTTGTGGGGTCACACAGGGGTCGGCTATTTCCCCAAGGAATGTATGAAATGCATTTGCATATTAATACAGAGGAGTCAGGGAGTCGGAGTCAGAAGTACAAAAACAGTCGGAGTCGGAGTCAGAACATTTATCTACCGACTCCACAGCCCTGGTCAGAAATGGCCTCAGTGTGCTGGCACAGCCAAGTTTGTTCATATTTTAACATTCCTGTCTTTCACCTCTAGGTAGCTTGAATATATTTGACAAACAATAGACCACAGGACCATAAACGACACCAGTTAGGAAAATACGAGCCCTTTTTGTGATGAGACAGGAAATATGTTCATGGTTCCAGTATTTCTCATGTCTGGGTGGGAGGTCTGTAGGCGTTTTCTTATAGCTCAATGACATGGCTGTATGGGAGGATAGTGATGACAACTTCTGCTGTTCCGTTTGTGGTTGCTTCTAAAATCAGCCTGAGCTAAAGGTGAAACAACACTGAACTTTTCTGGGGCACAAAGCAAACATTTTAGTATGCAAGATGGTGGCTGGTCTTGAAATGTAGAAACCTATTCTTTGGATTGTGGCACTCTGACTTTCTCAGCCACCTCTGTCCAAAATTTTCTGCTAAAATTTTCCCAACTTTCAAATGGTTTTTTGCATCAACCCCCCCCCCCCAATTCCCTCAGGCGATCAGGGACTTTTAGTCTCGAAACAGCCAAATTGAGGATGGGAGGAAGGGAAGGGGGTCGTCAAGGATTATGCTGCTTTGTTTGATATTCTGGGTGTTAAACCATATCTGGGACTTTGAAGCAGGCTTAACACTGGCTTGCCTCCTGATACCATCATCTGCTGTGTTCCATCTCAACCAAAAGATTCTCAGCGCCTGATAGACAACATCCTCTATCAAGATTGCATTCTGGTACAGTGGACCCTTGTATAACAAACAGCTTGTATAACATAAAATCTGTACAACATAAAAAATTCCGGAGATAGGGGAAATTTGCTTAACATAATCGCCTATGGGGAAAATCCGTACAACATAAAAATGGGATTACTCCATTTTCAATGCATTCCTATTGGAATTTGTATAAAGGAAAATTTGCTTAACATAATTTCATTTGGAATGAATTAATTCCTTTATACAAGGTACCACTGTACAATGCTTTGACAAAGATAGCAGTTGCTATCGAAAGCTTAGCTTACATTTTTTGTTTTAGTAGTGACCAATAAAGGTATCACCTAGTCTACTTATGGAATTGTTCTTCGGGTCACACGGCTCAAACCACATTTTTTAAAATGTCCATAGTATTGGGGTGGGTGGATTGGGGAGTAGTACAGACAACTGCATTCACATAGGTAAGCCACTGATGGAACATATGTTTCTTCTGCTTTTTCCTGAAGAAGTATGGAATGCACAGGGATTACACCTGGACTTCTCTTTAAAATGTACTTTTGACTAAGAATTTTTTAATAAAACATATAGATCATTGATTTGAGATCATTGCCGCTGATCTGTTTTTGAAATCTTTACCTTTGTTAGGGCATCTTGGATTGTAACACTTTTTTAAAATTCTGTTTTTTTTTATTCTAATTATGATCTATGTCTGTTACATGTTTTATTGTTTACCTTAAAATTCTGTGAACTGCCGAGAGTGGCTTTTACACCAGCCAGTGCAGTATATGTCAAACAACCAAACAACCAAACAATAAAATAAATAAAATAAATCCCCTCTCCCCTCTTTCTTTCTGAGGCAATTGCTAATGGAAAATTTCAGGACAAGATTCTCACTGAGGACATCACTGTCAAATGGTAACTGGCGTAACGCCAATCTGTGACCCCTGATCCAGCAAAATCGTATTGAGAATAATCCATGTTTTTCGAAGGGACCAAAAAAAAGAAAAAAAGAATGAAAGGTCATTTAAAAAGCACTGGCCAAAATCAACCAGTGTGTTGCAACTGGAGTAGGCCCATTGACTCAATGGAACTTACAGAGGATTTGGTGAACCAAATCCCCACTGATTCAATGGGCCTATTCTAGTCATGGCGTGCTACTTGATTTCAGCTGCTACATTGTATTGAGAGGAATAAGGGGAATGTCACATGGATGGTGTGAATGGAATTCCAGGATTATGATGCTTTAATAAATGCAACAATACAACCAGTTGTTGTTGTCACCTACAACACCTGGTATTCCCTGGTGGTCACCCATCCAGGTACTAGCCAGGCCCAACCCTGCTCAGTTTGGATGTGCTCAGGGCATCTAGGCTGCTGAATACAGCCAGTAGTGGTGCACAAATACATCTTACAAAGATTTCAGTACTGAATCAGCAGTAGTAGCATAGTATAAGAAGTCAATTGTGAGGACTTGCGATGCCATTTTTCTAGTAGGAGCCAATTCATTAATGGAAAATGGCCATTGCTTGCCCTCAGTGAAGCATAGTCTTGGATCCCCCAAAATATTTTTTCAGATGGGGGGGCAGGTGGAGATGTGAAAGCAAGTCAGTTCTCTTTCAAAATGAAACGGGCAGAGAGATTTCCATTTCATAACTTCAAAAAGGAACAGGACAAACAGGTTGAGACAAGAATAGTTATTGCAATAGGATTTAAGGGTGATACAAAATGCAAGGTCAACCACACACTGTGAGCCATCCAGCCGATCGAACGCTGCAAAGCAAATAGGCTGAGAGCTATTTGGGGAATGTCTTTTTAAAACCATGCTTTTCGGCTCAAGGCTGTGGGACAGTAGGTGACTGTGTCAGATGGTGGCATGCGCAACATCTGCAACTTTCAATGCCAGGGCTCTGCTGCAGTCTGTTTGGTTGGCTTAAAAACACACACACACACACACATATTTGTATATTGCTGCCTTTCCTCTGAAGCGTTCAAGGCATCTGAGGACAGGGACAAACCCATAAAATTAGCAATTTAAATCTGACCTTGCATTAAAACTGAAACAGCAGCAGAAAACTATAGAACAAAAAGGATCAGTGAGAAAAGATATGGAATCACGCTGGAGACGATTCTGAGCGTCAAGGTCTCTGCCATTCTCTTGCCACTCAGGCTTATCACAGCCTTCTCTTCTAACGTCAGGGATTAGGGATGTATCACACATTAGGAGATAGATCAGTGGTGTTTGTTTGAATCAAATAAATCTACACTCTTCAATTTTTAAAGAGACAAGGCATGTGATAGAGTTTATTATTGACACATGTTGCTTTCCTTCATGGCATCTAGTTCCAAGACCCATCACCACTCTCTAGAATGGGTAATGATGGGTGTTGGAACTGCACCATGGGGTCAGCAGAAAGAGTTTAAAAACACTGTACTAGGTGCTGAGTTTCACCCAACCTGGACCACTAAAGTGACTGAAATCCTTTTGCACAGTCATGCCCTTTTAGACTGGGATTCCCATAAATTTTGAAATATTTCCAAATGTTTATTGTTGCACGCTGAGCCATGCAACTCACTGTGTAACACAGTAGTTCTCAACCTTCCTAATGCCGCAACCCTTTAATACAGTTCCTCATGTTGTGGTAACCCCTTGCCCTGTTTGGAAGAGGCCACAAGCCCCCTTTGGCAAGCCACTGCCGCAGGTACCATAGAGAACTTCGCCCTACAGGCAACCATAGCCAATTGCAGCCTCCGGTGTCATTGACTGACATCCCCTCCAACCTATCCAACTGTAACTAACTCTTCCCCCCCTTCTCCCCCCCCAGACCCAAGCCCTTTGTGCCTTTTTCTTCACTGGCTCATGTCGACCCCTGTGAAATGGTCGTTCGACCCTCAAAGGGGTCTTGATCCCCAGGTTGGGAACCGCTGGTGTAACAGATTGTGTCTATAGAGATTTCTTAATTGAACAGCAATTCACTACCACCAGTTATGCTGTGGAGAGCTCAGTGGTTTAGGTATCTGGCCACGGAGGTTCACAGTTCAATTACCCACTGTGCCTCCTGGGAGCAGAGCCCTCCTGTGTGGTTTTGGGCAAGCTGCACAGTCCTGGGATGCCCACAGAAGAAAGGAACAGCAAATCACTTCTCAGAACTCTCAACCTAGAAACTCCTGAATGGAATCGTCGTAGGTCAGAACTGACTTGATGACCACCATCAATCAGATAAGGTGCCTTTTAGGAAAATGCTGAGTTGCAAGACTTTAAACCTCTCACTTAGGAGCAAATTCTCTTCTTGTCTCTAGTGCACATGCAGAGTCACTCACACACTTGAATTAGAAAACCCTGAAAAAGGCTCACAGTAAGTCAGAACTGAGCTATCCAGCAATTATATGTTTGTGTATGGTGCTTTTAAAGAAAAATTTTAGTCTCTAGAATGTATGGATTCAATGGTTTTAGAATTTAATGAATAAGGTATAATAATGAATAAGGTATAATAATAAAACTGGTGGATAGTTCAGTGGAGCTGAACGTTTAGAATTCAGTATTCCTCTTGTTGCAGACCAATGTGGGTGAGTTCATTTTTTTTAAATCTTCAGAAACCTTTGGCTTTTTTTTCTACTTTGTTCTGGGAGGCTATTTAAATCTATGGTACTTTTCAAGAATTTCAGTATTAATGTAGGATGAGCACAAGGAAGCAACAGCCAGCAAGCACATGGAATCACACACACACACACACACACAGAGAGAGAGGGGGGGCTTTCAGTACTACCATCTTTACAGGTGTGTTTGGTAGAGTCATGGGAGAGGTTTTTGTTGTTTCTCCCAGACATTGGAACTCCCTCCTACAGGAGGCTTGACTGGCCCCATCTTTGCTGTCCTTCCTCAAGCAGGCAAAGGCATTTCTCTTCAGGCAAGCTTTCCCTCAGTGCCTGGCTGCCTGAGTGGAATTTTTAAATGGATCCTTGTTCCTTTAAGCTCTGAATGCGTTGATAGTATTGCATTTGTTTACATTTTGTTAGTTGTGGTGTTTATTTGCTACTCTGTAGTAAAGTGGCACCCCCATATCTGCCAATCCACAAATTCAGTTATCTGTGGGTGGTGAGTGGTGGTGTGAGGGGCAGAACGGTGGCAGTGCACCAGCCTGGGTGGCGCAGTGGCAGTGGCTTCAGAGGCTGCATGGCCTGGGCCACGCAGGTGCCTCTTCCACCACCACCACCACCAATCCTGCAGCTGCCACCACTGTGACAACTGCTGAGGAGACAGCCCATACATAACGCTATTTCCCTCATGTCACCGTACTGGCCTGGTGGTAAGGGCAGGGGCAGACAGGGATTGTGGGGCAGGAGGGGGCGCCCCTTCGCTGCTCTTTCACCCCCTCCCTAGCAGGTTTTTCTTTGCGTCCCCTCTCTCAAAACCATGGCCCATAGGTGCCCGTCTGCTCACCTGTAACATCAGAGGCGGAAACAGAGGCAGTGGCCCCCTGACACTCCACCACCACCGCAGCTCCCTCGCCACTGCTCCCACCCTGGATAAGATCATTAGCTCTTATCCACAGATTTCTGTATCTGCAGGGGGAGGGGGTGTCCCAGAACCAATCTCCCATGAATACGTGGGTGCTACTGTATTTGTGTACTTATAGTTTGTACCTTTAAATATTTTTGTCTTTTTATGATGTGAACTGCTTTTGGTCCTTTTTAAGGATAAAGATGGGGACAACAGACAGATAAACAAACAAACACTGAAGAACAGTGTCCTCTAACTGGACATGTGCTTGGGAATTAGGAGGCAGATAAGAGATTTAGAACCACATCACTCTCTGTCAAGACATGACTCCTGCTAATCCCATGAATTTGCATAAGGAAACAACAGAAAGCAAAAAGGTATGAATGCCCTGTCTGCAAAAATCTTCCATTACACAGGAAGTACTTCCATATTTAATTTTTGAAAATACAAAATCCTAGAATTTACAGCTTATCTACCCAAAACATTCATTGGGGAACTCAATTCCATAATGTATCTTTGTTGTTTTGGGAATGGCAGCTCATTTCAACTTCTCAGAATAGAACACTATGTTTGGACAGTGTTCAGAAAAGCATCACAGACGCTAAAATATAACTTGTCCATGTGGGTTCCTTATGCATGCATGTGTGTGCGTGCACACACACACAAACACACACAGAGAGAGAAAAACATACACAAAAAAGCCCTTCTGTAGGCTGTTTTAATCACTGCTTTGCCTTCCCTTAACGTATGACTCTTCTGTTTGGAACTTGGTGTTATGCACAAGCCTCCCAAAATAAAAACCCAGAGAGACATCCTGACAACTCCTTTGAGGCTTTAAAAGAAGTTTTGTACTTGGAGAGGAAGCTGTTCTCAGAGAAGAAAAATGATGCAGCTGGACTGAAAAAGAGGGGTGGTCAGCAGATAATTAGATCTCTTAAATAAGTGCAAGAAAACATGCCCGTCCATTTGGTCTGTGTAGGACGTGGTCTGAACTCCAGTTTTTGATTGGAAGAATTTATTCCTTTTTATTTTTGTTCAATGGAATAGTGAAACCAGCTGCTTGGGCTATATTGTGAAATGCTTGTCCTGAGCTGCTGATAAAAGAAAAGGGGGAAAGAGGGGTGGGGGGTGGAATCGCAGCAAGAGCTATAAAATAAGTTGTCACCACGTGTCTTTCCAAGTTCTGGTCAGAGAAGAAACTGAAGGCAGCCTTTCATGCTGCTCCCTCAGCCAGCTATTTGGGGATGACTGGGGGGACCTAGGAAGGGGTTCTTCTGACTGTCGCTTTGGCTGTGACCAATAAAGAGAAATCAGAGACGGACATTCATGGACAGGCCCTCTCCGTGAATGAATAGTAACTAGAAGCAGTAAGAAGAGCAGCAGGCTCCTTGCAGCAACTTTTGCAAATCCATCCTGATGGAAGTGGAGGCAGCAGGGAGCTCGATGCCAGCCAACAAGAGAGCCGCGAGCCGACCTCTCCGGATAGCCCTTGGCATCTTTGTGAGTAGCACGGTCGTGCTTGGCACGGCACTCTTCTTGGGTAAGTTTCAGCATTACCACATTAGCATAAGCACACCTTTTAAAAAGCTCTTCAAGAGCCTGGCATTGCCACTTGGATCTTTGGGGAATTAGGCTGATCGCAATGTAATTGTCCTCTTCCCTGTAGACTCTGACAAGCCGAAAGTAGCAGTGACATTTTTTTTTGGCTCCTTGGCAGATATTCTTGTAGCACCTTTGGGACTTAGCGGAATTGTGTGACGGCACAAGTTTTCAGGCAGTACAATCCACTTTGTGAGGTGCACGGTGGCTTATAAAGGACTCGTGGATCTCCACTCCCTTCCACCTAATGCAGCAGGCTTCCCAAAGGCGGCTGTAAAAGCTTGTTGCAGCAAAATTACACACCCTTGTGGGCTCTTTAAGAGTAATGTGTTTATTACAGCATGAAGTTTCATTGAGAACTCTTCACTTCTTCAGAAGTTGCATGAGTGGAAGATGCGGCCTTCATGTTAAGGATGACATGAAGTCCTAAATTTTGAGCCCTACTAGTTTGTGATGCAGAATCCGAGGTGTATTTGCACAGAAGCAAGCCTGAATGAACTCACTTCTAGGGAAATGAGTATCGTGTAGCTTCCGTTAACTTTCTGAAGATAATGAAGATAAAATGCTTGGTTTTTTTTGTTTTCTTTAAAATTATACACTGCTCAGTTAGTGGACAGGCCACTATTATGGGTGGCTTCCAGAAAATATTTAAAAAACCACACAATTTAAAAATAGTTAAACAAAAACAACCCCTTTGACAAATGATGGGCAGTATAAATCATAAAATTAATATTATGAAGGTGTGGAATTTGTAATAGCCTGGGTAAAAAGCAAGGTTTTTACTTGATCTTTCACCTTTTTCCTAATTCACCTTTCAGATTGGCAAGATGAAAAGCAATGTTCAAGTTTATAAAATATATGTTAGCAATATTTTTTAAATCCTTAATTAATAGCGACATCAATCAGAATAGTGGCAGAAGGTCGAAGAGGCATAAGATGTGGGTCCCACAAGGGTGTGTAATTTTGCTGCAACAAGCTTTTACAGCCGCCTTTGGGAAGCCTGCTGCTAAATCCAAAAGAGGGCGTCCTTGGCCTAATCACTGAACATCAGTAAGACAAAGTATTGATTGCGAACAGGACTTTGCACCAGATTCTTCTAAATCACGAATTCTACATGCAATTAGTCTGATTTGGTCTGATTTGTTGTAGGTCCAGACTAAGGTGGAAATGACAGATTTGGCATTAAGTGACTTTACAAATCGACTGGTGTTGAGAGTTCAAATCAAATTGGATTAGGGACAATTCATAGATTCCTTTCTTTCCCTGTGGTTTTTCTTTCCTACAAGAAAACAAATTCTTAAAAAAAGGAAACATTTAAAGTTTCTAATATGGGAAACAACTGGATGGTCCCAGGGGAATTGGGGGTGCACAATTATTGTTTGTTTGTTTGTTTGTATTTTAATATTATAATTAAAAAATTAAAAAAATTAAAAAAAGTTTCTAATATGGGAAGTCCTGAAGTTAGCTGTCTGAATTTTGGCATATTTACTCCAAATTTCATTTATATCAGTACAACCCCCACCCTGCAAATAAGCATTTTGCTAATAAGTGGAAAGTTTACAAACTGACTCAGATATGGAACAAATAGAATGGGATGGGACATGAATCATTCTAGATAGACCAAGCCAAGATACATTATAAAGGCCACTAAAGTGGATTTGGGGACCTATACATAACCCTGCATTCAACGTGTCACTTCTAAAGGAGAGTGACCCACATCTTATGCCTCTCCAAGAGCATTAATGCAAAGAACTCACTCTGCGGTGCACATTCCATTTGAGTTTCTCTGTAATTCTGGTTGACTAAATGTTTTGCATCTGATTTGATAGTGTGTAGCCCACATTCCTGAACATGAAAATATTCCCATTTGAACTATGAAGTCCTGAGTTAAGTGGAATCTCATGTTTTGCAGTTCTAATCAAAGGTGAAACAGCTGAGTCCCCCATAGACTCCATTGAATCAAATGAACTTGCTCTAACTGTGACTTACTAAATTAGAGATGACTAACCATATTCCCCTTATTCAATGGACCCACTCAACTGTGATTTATTTTGCTAAGCAACAGAATTTGAGCAAATATCTACTTATTGATGATGTCTCAAATATGTACAGTAATTGTTCAAGAGGTATCATGGATAGTAAGGGATCATCATGATTTTATTTACCAGTTTATGCTCATTTCAGAACTATATTTCCTTTTTAGGGAAACTTGGAACAAGAAAGGTAGAGTCTGCTGGAGTAATATTCAGTGTTCTCATTGCCCTGGTTCAATTTCTGTAGTACTATGGAGAGGTTGAGACAGTTAAACTATTCCACAACCAGCTCTAAAGGTGTAGCATAGATATGTAATGCCATGGTGCTTGGTGCTTATTCTTACATACTGACAGAGGAAGCTATTCCCATTTGCCTTAGGAAAAAGTATTACCATATTTTCATTCATTCAACAAACTGGAGGAATGAAAGACAGTTTCAAGATCACTCCTACTGGTAAACTTCTAACTTCTCAGTTCCTATATTTAGATTATACATATTCCACAGCAAAGAAATCAGAATTCAGATTAAGGCTCTGCAATCTTGTACCAGTTTTCCTGGTACTAAAACCTCACTGGCTTCAATCTAATGTACCTCTCTGTTCAGATAGATATAGGACTGCACCTTAAGCATATGCAAAAGCTTATTTTTGTCCCTTTTTGCATAATTTTAACTTAAAATTAACAATTTAGGTTCTAAGATGAACTCCTGGACCTACACGACAATTGTGACCCTAACATCCATACTGCTCAAAATGATTTGTTCCCAATTGCTACCCATTACAGTGGAAAGAAATATTTTGTTGCGATGTCTAGTAGTACTTGTGAATTAAACCAGAGCATTGTCCTTGATGTAACTTGCTACTTTTATTGGCCTTTTAAAAAAAGCTTGAAGTTGAAAAGAGAATGGCATAAAAATCTGGGGGAAATCATTAAATACTCACACAAGAAGGCACTAAAAAGACTATCATTACCTCATCCTGTATTACTTTTGAACTGCAAGTTTGTCTTCCCATTATCTCAAAAGTAACTAATTTGCTCTCTCTCTCTCTCTCTCTCTCTCTCTCTCTCTCTCTCTCTCTCTGTGTGTGTGTGTGTGTGTGTGTGTGTGTGTGTGTGTGTGTGTGGCGTTGTTACAGTCATGCCTGACTCTTTGTGACCCTACGTCTATGGAGTTTTCTTGGCAGGAATACTGGAGTGGTTTGCCTGTTCCTACTCCAGGCGCCTACAGCACCTGGTATTCCTTGGAGGTCTCCCATCCAAGTAGTAACCAGGGTCGACCCTGCTTAGCTTCCGAAATCAGGCGAGATTGGATGTGCTTAGGGTATCTAGGCAGCTATATAAGCTCCTTCATAACCATGACATCTGCTTAAAAGCAATTATTTTCATGCATCAATTTCTCACAAGACCCCAAAAGAGCTGAGGGCATCTCTTGGATAATAGAAACATGTCTGGTTTTTAGTCCTGTGTTTTATCAACCTGGGGAAAATATAATAAAGCTAGAAATAGGATTAATAAGCAGCAAACTGGATACTGCATGCATTTACAAACATTTTTTAATAGAAAGCATTCTCCAGAGGCTGTAATTCTGAGTGATAGAGGAAGAGGTTCTTAAATCTTTTACACCTGGATGTTTTCCCACTCAGAATCACCTACCTGAAGATATGTTATATCTGTATTGTTCCATAGTCATTATGGCAAATGACCTTCTGTAAAGGGTTGAGTTCATGGTTAGCTTTTTCAGTTCTCCGAATTCAAGTTTAGTCCTGCTAACTCTCTTATTTGTATTAAGATTTTTAACCCATCCTGATTCCAAAAGCTCAGGATTCAGATCTGTGTATTTTAAAAATCAATACATATATTTTTAAAATTTCCCTGAAGAACTACAATTTTATTTTTAAAATAACGTGCAAAATAATCAAGCCATGTTCATCCTTTATCATTTAGATTCCCAGCAGAGTAAGAGGTTGTTTCAGTGCGCCCTAACATTAGGCTAGTACACTGTCAGAAGTCACTGTATGAGTTACAGAATGTAACATTTACATTCCCTTTACCTCATGATGTACAACATGCTTGTATACTGTATTTGAAAGTTTTACAGTTAATCTCTACTCTCTTTGGTCCTGAAGTGGTGTCTCTTGGTGGGAAAATAGAGGTTGCACTCATTTTAGTGTAAGTCTCAAGAAGAGTGTGGAAGTGTGAGTTTTTTGACTGTAACATTTAAAAACCCCTAGCCCACCAATTTGAATTATAATCCAAGGCTGATCTGGAAAATGGCAGCTCTGTAAATTTTCCCATGGCCCTTGCCCAGCAAAGATTCAATTTTGGTGAATGTTAATGGCCTCTTCCCTGACCCTGCCACTCCTCTCATCTTGTCTGAGTCCTAAGGGCCCAGCAATAGACCTTCCAACACCAGATACACACAAGGCCCCACAAACCCAACATAACATCCTTTTTGATTTCGCTACCAAACTGCACAACCCTGGAGGCTACAGGACACTACTTTGCTCTTCCCCCCTATATCTCCTCTCATACCACCACATCCTTTAATGCCTAATGATGTTCTGTATCCAAGGGTGTGTCGGGGGCCACGGAAGGGTACATTTGCCCTGGGGCACAGCAATCTGGGGGTGCCTGGAGGGGGAGCAGCAGGAGGAAGCCGTGCACTCTCCCACAAGCACTCCTCCCACCTGCTAAGGCTTGGTGACGGGACCCCCTCCACAGCTGTATACCAGGTGAAGAAGGCAGGAAGGCATGCGGGGAGCACGGTGGCCGTGGCGCCCTCTTCCTCCTCCTCTTCCTCGCCTTGCTTCGGGCCACCACGGGAGAGGTGTAAGGCGTGTAGGACAAAATGGTCACGAATTCCCTCTTTCTGGACCAATATGGCTTCCTCTGTTTGTGGCTTTGTTTTGTTTTGGGTTTCTGTTTTAGTTTGTTTTTCATAAATGCAGATTTCTGACATATTCCATAACCACATAGATCATGATGACTTGGAAGGGGGAAAAAGTTGTCCAGAAACAGTAATCCATTTATTTCCCTCCCTTTTTTTGCAGTTAGCCAAGGACATATAAAATTTCCTTCCGAAGAACAATATTGTTTGACTCCAGAATGTATTGAAGCTGGTGAGTAACATATATTCTTCCTTCTATGTGTTGTTCACTTCAGTAACTATTTTTAAAGCCTTAATTAAACTCTAGCATATTTGAAATCACTGTCACTTAATATTAAAATTAATTCTACAAAAGCAAAACAACTAAAAAAAACCCTCCATTTAGTAAATGTGGGATATTGTATTTCTGTATTCATGATTCAAATCACCAGGAAAAGTCCCAATAATTCTGTAAAATAGTTTCTCCTCTGTGCAATCAAGAAACAGGATGTCAAACTTTACATAGCAGAAGGCAGCCTGAATGTTGACAACACCAATGAGAGCAGTCAATATGGTCTCTACAGGATACCCTATTTTGCTCATTACCATTCACAAAATGACACCAAGCAAGGGAATATCCCCGAGCCCTTTTACTATCTGTTAACCACTTCTCACATAAACAAAAAGCAATTGTCATGGCTGTTTTTCAACAAGTGTGATTGGTAGTTGTTTTGCATATCAATTAATGACAGGGTATTTAGTCATAGCATATCAGATGTAGCTTGATAGCAAATAACATATTTCAAGGTTTTTAAAAGCTCTATACAATTGTATTGTGATGAGATAGGTGGAATGGTTGAGGCTATGACAGGATACAGACACGAGTGCTTTGCTAAGACTGGGTAAGAACATATCCAACCGTAAAGCAAAAAACAAACAAATAAAACAGTAATGGCAGAGCTTAAATGTGTGATCTTATAAATATATGTTCTCTATTATTTTTATACAGAAATACTAATCCCCATTGAGCCATCCAAATATCAGAAATCCTAAAATACTGAAAACACACAGGGCTGGGATTAACGCCACAGTATTGTGATTTTGTAATGCAAAAATGTTTTAACTATGCTCTATTGTATGCTACTTCTCTGGAGATAAATGGCAAAATGCCCCCCTTTCTGGAAGACTGACACTTTTTTACTTTCTTTCAAACCCTCTTTTCTGACTCCTCCCACAATAGGTGTGAACATTGGTTGACCTGTAATTCTCCCTCACCTACAATACATTGTATTATCTGCATGACAAGCCTATACTATGCATGCTCAGTCTTATGACACAGAAGATATTTTTCTCATTTGAAATATTTCTTTTAAGAATCAGTATGTAAGCCCCTACATCCTGAATTATTCCCAAATTTTTAAAAAAAAGCTGGCAATGGGAATAGCCACCTGATACACAAGCATCATTCTGGTTAGACTTAAAGCACCAAACTAGGAGTAGGGGTGGGAGGAATAAACTTTGCAAGTGGCTAGAAAATTATTGTGGTTAAAGGAGATTTTGAGTTTGCATGTGCTTTCTGGAATAGGAGAGATTGGTGGCCTGTTTTAACACAAGTAGGAAGGATAACAGAAGAGATGCACATGCTGCTATTGTGGTAGAATATGGAGAGAAAGAAAAGCAGAACAATGATAACCAGCAATAAGGAAGGAATTTGTGTATATTTCATCCAATGATGTATGATAGTTCTTGCAATACCAGAGATATTTCATTTAAAGACATGATATCTTTTCAGCTGCTGCAATCAAAAACAAGCTTAATACCTCTGTGGACCCCTGTGATAATTTTTTCCGGTTTGCCTGTGAAGGATGGATAGAGAATAATCCAATTCCTGAAGACTCCTCCAGTTACGGAGTCTACCCTTGGCTGAGACATAATGTGGACCTCAAGCTGAAAGGTTGGTGTGTCTTTTCTTAAATGTTAAGAGTTTAGAGCAGTATAGCGCAGACTATTGCTTGAAAAAGAAGAAAACTGGAATTAAAAAAACTTACTTTGTTGTCTACAGATTCCAGAATCCACCCGTCAGCCATGCATGTGTGGTGCCTCATAGTGCACATGATAAAAGTGCCATGCTCTCTCTTTCAACACTTGGTTATCAAGGAAATTTCATCTAGAGGGAAGGGAAAGGATGGAAACATTATGGCAGGTCATTCTGTATAAGAGAACAGAATAATCAACCAAACCTTCACCATCAAATTACTTATGTTAAAAATAACTACATGAAGCTAGGCTATGGGCTACTGATCTGTGCTCTAGTTTCAAAACCTTTGAACCTCTCTTTGGTTCATTGAAGCTTAAGTTTGCATACTCCTAAGAATTTTTTTTTTGAAAATGCTATTTTAATGTGTCCATCAAGATCTCAGTTGCCTCTGGGCATGAATTAAAACTAATTCCCCCTGGGTATTATGCAACAAACAAACAAACAAAACCAAAATCATTTCAACTGTGATGCTTCCTTTGGACAGAGTATTAGTTTTTATGTACCTTAAAGGCATTTTGATTAGAGATGGGCACGAAACAAAAAACGAAACCCTGCTTCAGCATTTTGTTAGGTAACAAATTACTTCATTACCTAACGAAACAGTAGGGCACGTTTCATTTCATCTCATCATGAAACACCATTTCCCCCCCTCTAGAACAAAATGATTCATCCTAGAGGAATCAATGGCAGGGGAGCTTAAGCTCTTCCCTGTGAGCCCTTGAAATTTGGAAAGGTTTGGGGGCTCAGGGTACTGAGTTATGAAGCTCCAAAAGGGGTGCCCCAGGAAAAAATCTTTCTAATTGGATTCGGAACCCAAGTTGCGATGGCACTGATTGCTCACCCGATCGGCTTCTGACTCAATTAGAAAGATTTTTCCCTAGGGACACACACTCATCCTTTCCAAATTTCAGGGGCTTACCTTCAATTGCTTGAGGGAGCTCTGCTACCATTTTGGTCTTTTAGGATCCAGGGGAGCATAGCGTTTTGTTTCATTTCATTTCATATCATAACAAAACTACTTTTAAAATTCATTACAAATCAAATGAAACGAATGTACTACAGAAACAAAACAAAATGAAATGAAACACTGTTTTTTCCCATTTCGTGCCCATCTCTAATTCTAGTGTACAATTGGAGGCATCCCCCTCATTTGTCCCATTAGCAAGCTTAGTGATCCTGAAATGTGAACTGACTGTAGGGAGTGAGTGGGAAATGGAGAAACTGGGAAGCTACTGCATGTCTCTTCCAGTGCTGCAGTTCCTAGATTATTCTTATGTAAGACAAATGGATCTAATGACACTTTTGAATCTATCTATTACTGAGTAGGACAGGCATGTCCAAAGTCCAGCCCGGGGGGGGGGGGCAAATGCGGCCCGATTTAAAATTTTGAGTGGCTCTCAGCTTCTTCTCCCTGTCAGCTCAGCCTGTCACTCATCCCCACTGGCCAGCCCCTCCCTGTGCTGGCTAGAGACATCAGCTTGCAGTTTTATGGTTTGCCTGTCCTCCCTGCCTCCGTCCATCCACTCAGCCACTCGCCCTGCCTACCCACTCCTGGCTGCATTGCTGCAGTGTCTTCCCCATGTCCTTGCGAGGGAGCGTAGCATATGAGAGCAGTGGTGCATCTTGGGTGTGCATGGATCAATTCCTGGGCCCTGAATCAGCCGCTGGGTCCGTGGGCACCTTGAAACCAGAGCATTTGCACCTGATGCAGATGCGCACGGACCACGCCCTTTCTCCCCCCCTTCAGGCTGAATGGTCCCCACCCACCCACATAATCACCTCACCAGATCTGGCCCTCCTTGCAAAAAGTTTGGACACCCCTGGGAAGCAGGTGGGAAGAAGAGAGTGGAGGAGGATTGTGAAAGAAGACATTGCTATTGCCACAGGAATGACAAAACTGAACACTATGTAAATTGTGTGTGTGTGTGTGTGTGTAGGTTATTTCCAGGTACCTGAATTCAGCTTTTCTGGGAGCATGGGTTCTCATAACTCCAGTATTTTGAGAAAATTACTGCTTTTACCTGAGATGATGGAGTCCTATGAATAAGGTGCTTTGAGAACTAACTTTTGTGCACTCTCAAATTATCATGAAATTTTTTATTTTAATGGCAGATGAACACGGGGGGGGGGGGTTGCTTCCTTCGCAAACTGACAAAGAGGAAGTTGTTTAGGTGTGTCATTCCTCTTCAATTATCCATCACTAGGAAAACTCTCTTGGGAAAAAGACATGCGTCTGGTGAAAAAATAGTGCGTGGTGGAAGTGTGTAGGAAGCCAGATATTTTAATCTAAATGTTTTCTCTTAATGTTGGGTTCCAGTGCAAAACCATCTCAGTGGGTTGTTACAACGTCCCACATAGGAAAACATGAGACTTATTTTTAGGCATCGATGCCAGATTTTCATAAAGAGCCATGAAATTCAATGATAGAACAGAGGAGATTGAACAAGAGGGGATAGTAACTGTGTAGTAAAAAGAGCTTTATCTTGATGCATTGTTTACATTGGAACTTAGGACACTTTCTCTGAATTTGACTGCAGCATCAAGCTCAGTGTTGACAACTCTGGCTTGTAGCTCTGGTTCCGAAGGCTTTGGCGAGGACTCTTCCTGAGCCCTGTCTAGAGATGCTGGGAATTGATTCAATAATCGGTGGCCAGCAAACTGAGATCAAAGAGATGGCAGGCTTTCTTCCCCTCCAATAAAATGCCCCTTTGCATATAAAAAGTATATTCTGCTCCCATATAACCTGTGAAGTGGACCAGTGGACAGAAATTGAACACATATGGGTATGTTCTGTTGCACATAAATTGTTCAAAATTCTAAACTCAGGGAAGTATTTACTCATGGACAAAAGCCATTATTTAATTTTATCAGGATGCCATAGAAAGTGATTCAAATAATAAGATGGAAAATAGTTACCAAGTGCACCAATCTGAGGACAAAAAGCTGACAAATATAGTTAAGTGCCAAGAGTGAAGCAAATAGCATTGTTCTAGGATATGGTGAAATGTTTACACACACTGTCTGAAATGTAATTTTGGAGCTGGATGCTGGGAAAGAGGTATACAAGGGAGGAATAGAATCAGGCAGCACTCTTGGAATGGGAAACTGATACGTCTGTTCAGCCTCTTGTGTGTTTGTGGATAGAGGCCAGGGCAATATTTTTACTTTGTTTATTCGAACTCTGTAGAGAAGCAAAAAACTGCTGTGCAAGCAGTATTCTATCAATTGAGATTCAGATGCGTCACAATGAAAATGCACTGTAACGAACATAATTCTCTCCAGAGTTTGAGGGATTGCTTTGTAAAAGCAAGTGGCATTACATATTAGGGATTTGTGTTGGCAATGGAGAGAACAGTCAAACTACTCTGATGCAATATCAGTAAATTTAAATTATCAGTTAACATTACAGCTAGAGATTAAAGGCCACAAAATAGTTAGCTGCCACTACAGTTGCAAACTATTTTTTTTAAAAAATTACACTTTACTAGCCTGAGTTTCAAAGGTGAGCAGTTCATTTCTAGTTACCTTCAAACATGAAAGCACATGAATCCTGCAAGCCATATTGGCCTGTGCTAGACAACATGTTTGCTTCTCATTCATCCTACCCTTTCTTCAGTACTCAAAACACACAATGAGGCAGAGGCACAACGTTGAACGTGAGCCACTCATGTCTTTCTACCTTTTAGTGATGCCACAAATGGAAAAAAAAAGGAACTTGAAATGAGGAATGGATTCATCCCCTGCCATGTTATAATTGTGATTAGAGATGGGCACGAAACGAAAAAATTTCCGTTTCCGTTTTGGTTTTTCGTTTCGTTATGTAACGAAACGACAAACGAATTTTGTCTCTAAAATAAAACGAAACGAACAGAAACACCGGAAATTTTGTCGTGCGTTTCGTTTCCGTTACTGCAATATGAGTGAATTGCTTAAAATCCTAAAAAAATCACAAAAAATGAAATAAATGGTAACAAATGAACGAAAATGAATTTTTTTGCAAAAAAATCACAAAAAATGGAAATGAACCAAAACGGACCTCCTAAACGACAAACGACAAACGAAATGCCATTTTTTTGATTCGTGCCCATCTCTAATTGTGATGTAAAGCAGTTACAGTTTAGTTATGAGGAGAAAGAGTTGATTACAAGTCACCATTCCTGCCTCCTTCTCAGGTTTTGGTAAGTCCTTCCTGATATATACCGGTCTCATTTACTGACTTCTGTACATGTGCATTATTATTCCTAAGATTTCAGTCACTTGTACAGGGCCATGACTCTCAGACCTCTACACAGGCTCCACAAATGCTGACTGGCCTTGGTACTCAAGCCAAACCTTCTGGTTCTGAAGACCTTGCCTCTCCCATCCCATTTGATGTTTTGCTGCAGAGACCATAATCTTCTCTCTAGTCACAAAGTTAATCTCCACTGTTGTGGAGATCCTGCCCAGGTCACTTTGCAGTTTTGGTGCTGATGCATTCTTAGCATAATACAGCCATCTAAACCAATGCCAGGTCCCATTGGAGTTGGAGAAGGAAAGTGAGGCCAACACTCCATGGCTCATCTTGCACTGCAAGCCAGAGAGGAAAGCTGCACTACTTCTCCTTATGAGTGACAAAAATGGACAGAAAGTTTCCTTTTTTGGACTATAATTCTGAGAATCATCCAGCCAGCCAGTGTGTGTGTGTTTCCTGCAGTAAATGCAACCAATCGCATTCTTCTTCCTTCATCAATGCAGGTTTTAGGAGCACCGGATCCCATGTAGTTCAAAATCCATGTGCAACTCTTGTGTCCCCGATAATGTAGCTACAAAGCATAAATAGTTGATTAGCACACCACACACCACACACCCTCATCTGGCCCGTGTCAACCTCCTAGCATGCCCCAGCAACTTCCCTAGCTCCCAGGTGGAGCCACAATGACAGGAGAAGAGGCTGGCCAGGCTGTCACCATTAGATCAGGGGTTGCTGCACTGTATTTTGTAACATAGGATTGCTGATTCTCTGATAATAATCAGTGACCACACCAATCAAACAAATGAACTATCAAAGCCTTACAAATCGGCACACTAGCCAAACCAACCCTTGCAATACAGACACTAGGAGACAGACATGAGAAAGGTTACTTTTGCTGGGATTACAGCTCCCACAATGCCACAGCTCATGGTCATGTTGCCTGTGGGATTCTGGGAGCTGCAGTCCACAGAAATAACTCTTCCCATTGCTGCACAAAGCAAAAGAAGAACCAGCCTCTTTGCTTCCAGCCACCCCCTTTCTTCCTCCTCCCTCCCCCCAGTGGGAGGCTGGAAATATATCAGAGATAAGCACAGGGGCACCATCATGAAGCTGTAATTTATTGAAAACATGTTACTGCTAGAGATGGGCACAAAACAAATATTTTTCATTCCGTTATTCATTATTTGTTTCATTACGTAATGAAACGAATAACAAATCTGGCGGAGAAATTGGAACGAATCGAACCAAACCAAGAACATTTGGTTCATTATGTTTTGTTTTCGTTAATGGCAATGCACGATGAAAAGAGCTGTTTTAAATGTTAAAAAATGTCCTGAATATCCATAAAACCCAGTGATAATTATTTATTCTGCCTGATAATACCTACCAGGGGGGTTTGGGGTCTTTAAGACATTTGTTTTTGTCTTTCTCCCATCGCGATGTATTTTTCTTTTCCCTTTAAGGATGACACAAAATGGATGCAAGTCATGTGATGGGATCATGTATATTCTTGGACAACTTCAACCAATAGCATGCCCAGGTTGCAGACTGGGTAGGTGTGGCAACCACAGAGGGCATAAAAAGCTCTGGCAGCCCCTGTCCTCTTTGCAGTCTGCGGTGGGAGTTAGGTTGGGGTGGGATTGCTGTCTCTGCGACTCGTTATTTTCACTTTAGGCCAGGCAGGCAGGTGTCTCTGTGTTCCTGCTGGCTGCAGCCTGTCTCTTAGGAGAGAGAAAGAAGAGATTTATCTCTAGCTTCAGTCTTGCAGCCTCCCTGCATGCGTACTAGCACGTACCTCTCTGCCCCACAGTCACTCTGCGGCTGCCTTGCACCCTGGGCAACACCCATCACTTCCTTGCAACCTCCCTGTGTACATAGTCTATACTGTGTCTCTGCCAGCATCATTTTTTTTAGTGTTTTACCTCTGGTCTGGGGTGTTGGGGGATGCCCGTGCACGAAAATGCTTTAAAAATCGCGCAAAGCTGGTAAAAACAAATAACAAATTAATGAACCAATGAAATGAATTTTTTGGTAAAAATTCACGAAAAATGAAAACGAACCGAACCGAGCCCCTCAATGAAACAAAATGAAATGAAACATCATATTTTCAATTTGTGCCCATCTCTAGTTACTACTATCATGGCACACCATCATTCCAGGACCAGAGGGTAGGGAAGAGGGAAAAACAGAGAGATAAAGTCTTCTATATCCTTGTGAATAATTCAAAAAACTTTGAATGACTAGATACACTTCAGTAACTAGAACCATTAAATAAATTCTTATCATCTAGCTATACTGTACATCTAGCTAATGTACAGGCAGTGAACATTTATATTTCCCCCTCATAAGTCTTTTGGAACACATAATATCAACTGTTTTCCACATGGCGATCCAGGAAACAATAAATTCATGCTCACATTCCAAAATTTCAGCATTACATCAGTCATTTAGAATGGCAGGAATACTGTTATTTGTTAGTGCTTTGGGACCTTTCCCATAAACACTGGGCACTGGGAGATTCTTATTATCATATTGATCTTTGACCTAATGTGCAAATGAGTGGCTTGCAAGCCAAGAGGGATCATTGGCCCTGCTGCCTTTCTGAACTATGCACCCGTTCTTTGGAGTTGTTGACAACAATATTTTTAGAATGATCAGTTTTAAGGGGGCACACAATGTCTTAAATGGGGGTTAGTTTGTGAAACGAGGTGGAGGACTCACCCCAAAGTAACACAGTGGCTGCTCTTATTCCCCAGTTGTGACTGGTTTATGATATAAAGAAAAAGAACACCAAGTCGCATTAGGGGAATTCATTTGAGAATAACATAAACACGGCAAACTAGAATTCTGTGCAATGCCTTGGTTCTCTGATGTTAAGCAGAATGAATAGCAGGCAGTAGGAGGTTGGCTGAAGTCTCAGTGCATCCTGGGGCTTTTCTAGGTCTCTAGTGTGGGATATATCAGAGCGAGTGGCACTGGAACACAGTGTAGTTTGATTGTTGTGTGTGGGGCAGCTTTAAAGCCTGTTCCCTTTACTTCATCCTCTCTCACTTGACACCAGGGCACACTGGCTCAGGGAGAAGGTATTATTTATGTATACGTTGCTGATATTGACTCCATCATACCATTTGGAGCTAGGCAGGGAATGGAGCCTCCTGTACTGCAACTTGTAAACTTTCTTGTTGTATAAGCCCATGAAGCTGCTGGCCAAAGCTGGAGTGGTGGTGGGGAACTCTTTACACCCAACTCTTGGGTACCCTGGCTCTGGAACATCTCAAGGACTGATACCCTAGTTGTACATCTTGGGGGATGAAATTTCAGTGAACTGGATGCTGCTCAGCTGGTGACCCTAAGGGCAAGAGAGGAGGAAGAAGAGAGTGGTGTTTCAGGGCCTTGTGTAATATATACTTTATTAGACAGTATTGACTATGAAAGAGATTTAAGATTGTATGAAAAACCAAACCAAACAAAAACCACTGGTGTAAGGAAATGGAGCTGACCAGTCCCTGAGTACTTATGGAAGCTAGCAGTTATTTGGATTCATTTCTAATTTCATTTGTACAAAGCCATTATCTGACTGGATTACTCAGCAAGTCAGCAAGTTGGATGCTACTCAGTACATACCACGCTTTGTGGAAGATCCCTTACTCCTAACCATTGCAGGATACTTGGCACTGGCAGTCAAGATGAAGGTAGAGATCACCAAGACCAAGTCTGCCTCCTTCCTTATTAGGAGGAGTGGGTTCAGTAGAACTAAATGCACAGCTGTGGGCTTTGGCTGTAAATTATGTAATTGAATATACACTTTGCAAGATTCAAGTCCAAGGTCAAATAGTTGTGCTTATTCAAAATCCACATTGTACAGTAGTAATATCTCTCATATTGGACATTCATCAAAAACTTTGAAGAATGGAAGAATTAGATTAATTCATGGATCACTAATATTGCTAAAGACTGAATGTTACATTCATATTGTGTTTAATCAAATTTTAGTCATGTTCAGGCATTTTAAATCTAGAAACTAGTGATATTTCTCATTCTCTGCAATTTCCCATGTTTTGACATATCGAAGCCCATCATCAAGACTTCTCCCTGCGTCATTGACTTTTTTGAGCATCCCATGAGAACAAAAATGGTCTCATTTTCCTATCCCTCACTCCCCCTCCAGTTGTTCTCCATAGCATAATGTCCTTTCTGATAAATCCTGCATAGGAAAGACATTGCTCTGTACAGGAACTTAATAATCTTTCACAGTTTTGTAATAACTCTGTGACATCTGGGCATTTCTTCCATGAAAAATGATGTCAGAATTTCTGAGAAATCCTATGTCATTTCCTCTGAGATATCTTGGTGGAGGAGGAGGAATTTCAGTAAGCGGTATTGCAACCAGAAGACTGGATTTTGACTTGGTTCTTGCCTAACAGAAGCTGCAAGATTCACATGCCTATTCTAACTAAATAGGACTCATTTCAGACATTTGTAGTTGTATTTAGTCAACCTTCTAGCCCTAGTCATTTGTCATAACCTTGCTCATGTGAAAAGTAATGAGTCTGAAGAGGAATTGGTGTTGGGTATCCACATGAGCTGCATCTGGGATCCTCAAATAGAACAGGTGCTCCCTTCTGGCCCATTGCTGTTCATGCGAGCAAAGGATGATGGGAGCGGAGGCACGTTTGTGATTCTCTATTAGAGTTCTGTCCAGAAGATAAGCGGGATATAAATATAACAATCAATCAATCAATCAATCAATCAATCAATCAATCAATCAATCAATCAATAAATGTTGCCCCAAAATGGTTTAAGATGTCTGAACAGGGCTACAGACGTTAAACCTAAAGATGAAGATTGTGACAATCATACTAGCTCTACCCCCAGCTCCACTTTTATTGCCTTCCACATGAAGAGAGACATTAGAATCACTTTTCTATCCATTTTCTATCTCTCTGTTCTATTGTACTTATCAATGGAAACCTCAACAACCAGAGGAGGTTCTCCACTGCTGATCATCTTTTTCCACACAAAGGTGGCGACAAGAATAACAACGGACAGGAAAAGAGCAGGCACGTTCAGCCTCCACTCTTTATATGTGAAGCCGACATTTGGATATGATGTCCTAACATGGAAAGTGCTGCACAAGTCTGAGTTTGTGGCTTCAGTCAAGATTAAGTGGGGAAAATGCTTATCTATTGAATTAATTGAACATCTGAATTATCTGTTGTTTTTATTTTTAAAAGAAAAACATAGGGCCAGATGGTGGTAGGGTCAGAAAATTGTGTAGGTTCAACAGATGAGCTGTCTTGGTAATGGCTATGTGGGAAACCAGAGATAACTAAAGGTGATCATTTTGGTTTCCAAGGGAGAATTTTATGACGACTGGTGATATGAGCCACATGATTTCCACAGACTTCTTTTGGTCAGGAAAAGGATACCACCTTTGTGCTTTGAGAGTTCATGCTACTGGATCAGGCAGTTTTATTTAGCTCTGTGGTTGCTTTTGTTGCAAAATATTTTATGGGAAGCTTCTACTGACCTTATGCCCTCCCTTCTGTTTCCATCAAAATGATTCATCTGTGTCCCTATGTTCTAAAATTTGGAAGTTGAATCATGCCAACTGGACTTCTTTTCTTGAGAGATCAGAATATTTTGCTATACATCCAAGCAACTTTGTCAGTCTGAGGAAAGTTAGTAGTGAGGCTCTAATTTATAGTTCACTTTGATTTCACATCACCCTTGTCTGAATAGGCTTGTTAGGTAGACAGCAGTCTACTCTGAATAGGCTCATAAGATGTAGAATGGCCTTAATAGGCTTGTTAGATATACAATGGACTGGGGTGTGTGAAAGTCCCACCTGTGAAACTCTTCCCAACAGCCATTTAGTATGGGTCATTAGCAGTTGCCATTCTGGTGGAGGTGTGAAGTGCTTCTGATTTGTATGGAGAACAATGAAAGGGCAGCATGATAAGTGCCAGATAGATTGTGCCTGAATTCCCCACCTCTGTTAAGAATGACTTCCCTGACCCCTCTCTCAAACCACCTCTCTTCTCTGTCTAATATGTGTATATCCTCATCTTTGAATGAGTGTCCTCTGTCCTTCAAATGAAGGTGCACGGCAGATTCTGATCCAGAGCTGTTGCCCCTTCTGTGCTGGGTCATCCTCTTGTTTAGTGGCTGTTTGGTTTCTCCAATGTAGAGGTCTGCACACTCCTGCACTGAACCACATATACTATATTGCTCCTCTTGTGTTTTGGTGTTGGGTTATTTGTCTGGATGAGTCTCTGTTTGTGGGTTTGAAGTAAACAGGGATGTAGTGTTTGCCAAAAATCCTTTTAAGCTTTTCAGATGCTCCAGCCATGTAGGAAATGACCAGGTTCATCCTTCGACTCTGGGTCTCAGGCTGATACATTGTTCTTCTGGGTCCAGATACTGCTTCATTGAAGGTCCACTTTGGATATCCACAGGTCTTAAACACTGTCTTCAGGTGCCTGTCTTCCCTCTTCTTGGTTTCTGTGGAGGTGGGGATGCTCTCTACTCTGGGGTTTAGAGTCCTGATGACTCCTAATTTGTGTTGTAATGGATTGTGCGACTGATACTGTGGTATTCAGTTCCCCACCCAGAAAGTCTTCTACTATATTGTATTGTTTATTGACAATGATGGGTGGCCACCAATATTGTTAAATATTTGTCATGTAGTCTCACTCGCATGTCTGATGAGGTGGACCTGTTCACAAAAGCTCATATTAAAATACATTACTTAGTCTTTACTGTGTCACAATGTTTTTGTCTTTTGTTTTTTGTTTTTGGGTCTCATATTCCTGAGTGGGGATTCCCTTCTGTGGAATCAACCCATATAGTTCCAGTTCTATCTTGTTCTACTATTCATGCAAAACCAGAGGCCAGGACTCCAGACCCGACCAGATGAATAGATTCCAGGCTGGCGGTCTTTATTTTCTACAAAAAGATGTGAGGGCTGTTCACCAGCCTGTAACTCAGTTCTAGGGGTGAAGGGCTTTCCTGCTGTACGTGAGTGGTCAAGAAAATGCTCACTGTGCCTGTAACAGCAGTAACAGCAGACATTAAGCTATTCTGGCATAAACTTGTGTGAATATGGTACCTGGCATGGTGCACTAGGGATGCTGTAACTACCAGTTATTTGAATGCATCCTTTTGAAATATGGAACACCCAAAATTGCTTCTTGAAGAAATAATGCAACATTTATAGTGGCATGACTCCTTTCAGTACAGCTCCTCTACAATCTGATTATTCTTTCTTGAATTATCATGCCAATTTCACGTGATTTATAAATCTATGGTGAGGCCCCATCTGGAGTATCGTGTACAGTTCTGGTCACCATACCTCCAGAAGGATATTATAGAAATGGAAAAAGTACAGAGGAGGGCAACCAGAATAATTAGGGGACTGGAACACCTTCCTTAACATCTGAGGCTGCAATGGCTGGGCCTCTTCACTCTTGAACAACGGCGCCTAAGAGGTGACCTGATTGAAGTTTAAAAAATCATACATGCTGTGGACAAAGTAGAGAAGGAAAAACTATTTTCCCTATCACACAACACTAGAACTAGGGGGAACTCCATGAGACTTTTGGGTGCTAGATCTCAAACAAATAAGAGAAAGTACTTTTTCACCCAGAGGATCACTGCTCTATGGAACCCCCTGCCAGAAGAAGTAGTGACAGCTGTCAGTCTTGGCAGCTTTAAGAAAGGATTGGACAAGTTCATGGAGAACAAGGGTATCAATGGCTATCATTATGGATGTCTAAGGACAACCTTCAGATTGGAAAGATAGGGAGGATATCTCTCAATGCCATTTGCAGGGAATCATAAGCAGGTGAAGACATCTGCTTGGGAATTTCCTGAAGCAAGTGGTGAGCCACTGTGTGAGACAGAATGCTGGACTGGATGGGCTGTGGCCTGTTCCAGCAAGGTGGTTCTTATGTTCTTATGTAAGCACATGATCTGGAGGATGCTAAGCTGGGGATCATTTCTGTTGCTTAGTGTAGCATGTCACAATTCAAGTCAAGTTGGATTCACCAAATCTCTTCTGATTCCGTGGGCCTGTTATGCTAAACAACTTAACTATGGCAAATAAGAGGATTTCAGCCTCTTATTTAGCATCTGCAGTATGTGGCTACCAGGACTTACAGTGTCTGGATACTGTCATGCTTTGTGGCTGTATCATCATTCAGTGGTGGAGTGGGTTCAATCCCTCTCATATCTAGGGCTCTGAAGACTCTTGCCTGAAACCCTAGAAAACCATTGCTGTTAATCAGAGTTGGTAATATTAGGCTTGATCAGATGCATAGTTTCTGGAAGTGAGAATCCACAATGCAGAAAGGATGTTCTGTTAGACCCAACACGTACACATAAACATGGTAGATGCATTATAATGAGTCCATCTATTTGTATTTCTAACCCATGGTTCAAAATCTTGTGTAACCTAGACATTCTTGGGCTGCAACTCCCATAAATCCCTAAGACTTCTGGGAAATGCAATGCAGAAACCACCTGGATTACCCAAAGTTTTGAACCATGGATAAGAAATACAAATAGATGGACTCATTATAATGCATCTTCCATGTTTATGTATATGTGCTGGGTCTCGCAGAACATCCTTTTTACATTGTGGATTCTCACTTCTAGAAACTATGCAAAGGGAGCTGAATGATGATAAATGATAGATACATGACAGCAAATGAGGGAAAATGCCCAAAGGGATGAAACAGAGATAGAGCAGATGTAATTATTTGCCAAAGACAGATTATTGAAAATAGGGATTGTCCCTGTTAATCAGGGATATTTAGGATTATTTAGAGGATAACACCCAACTGCTTAGCTATCTGTTGACCTCCTATGCCATTGCATGTTCAAGCAAATACTCTTCCCTTCATCTTGGTTAGAACCCCTACCAGCTGTAAGCAATCAGTTCCTGGTAATCATTCAATCCTCGCTACAGTTATGGCAAATTACTGTATTTGCAAGGATCCCACCAGTGCTTAGCTTTTCATTTCAATATCTCAAGTATATATTCCGCATTTCTTGAAGAATGGAGTAGTATGACAGCCCTTCATTTTGCCTTTTCTCTCTTGCCTCACCAGCCTATGAGTTTTTGAAGACCAGCCAATAGTTGGACATAAACACTGAGCTTAATTTTAGAGGCTTGCAGCTGTTGTCTCTTTATTTTCGGCCAGGACAGTATATACTTAGTGTTTCATATGTTCTTAAATACTCCAGATGTCTTGTCTTCTGCATCTCCTATGCCTGTTTTTGAAGCTTCCAAAATAAGTTAAAAAAATCTGACACTTGAACTATAATTCTTTCTGGAATGTGCTTGAGTAAAGGGATGGCCTTATAATTAGGGTTTGTGTGCTTGTCAAGTCATGATTTCCGGGAATGAAAACCACAAGCCTGACTTCGAGGGCCTTTAAGAAATGGAAGCCACTGCCTTGGCAAGCCAGTCCAGAGCAGAACAAGGACACTGGGGACCTTTGATGTCAGTTCTTTGATTCATTTACCTCAACATTGTCTGCTTGACTGGTTACAGTTTTCCATAATTTCTTTGCAACCCCTATCTGGAGATGCCAGGAACTGTATATTGGGGCAATTCATTTTTTTTCTGGAATGTTTATTTATTTTCTGGGTAAGGAACATTAAAAGGAATAAATTAGGAAAGAAATATGGTTGAAGTAAGCTTAGAAAGAGAGGGTAGGGGTAAGGGAAAATAGGGGGGTGCAGGATTGGCAAGGCACATTACAATTCTTCACTTTCATATATCTATATCTATCTATCTATCTATCTATCTATCTATCTATCTATCTATCTATCTATCTATCTATCTATCTATCTATCTATCTATCTATCTATCTATCTATATTAGGACATATAGATAGTATATGTTACACAATAGTTTCTGGCTGGTGACATATTTCAAATGCTACTTGACTAGTTACAATTTTCCATAATTTCTTTGCAACCCCTATCTGGAGATTCCAGGGACTGTATTTTGGGGCAATTCAGACACATAGCATGTACTCTGCCCCTGAGCTTTTGTTTTGAAGATAAAGGATTTTCCTCCCCGCCCCCCTTCCTAGGCAGACCAGTCCTTGGATAGGCTCTGTTTAGCTACTTCATGTTAATTAAGTCATTCGTGCCCCATCTTCTGTTTCAGAATCTAAGACCCAAGCTAGCTTACAATATAATTTTCTCTAAATGCATACTTTTAGAAATGACATTATAAATTCACAGTTGTCACAGTACACTAATAATTAAAAACAGCAGCAGTAAAATCCTGCAAGGAGTTCAGTAGTCTGGAGCATCCATTTAAGAGGATCCCTCTTGACCTCTTCTTCCCGAGAAAACAAGGCACAAACAACCATATGTGTGTCACTGATTTTCCCCCTTATGGGCTTGATCTAGATTAGAGGTGGTCACGAACTGAAAGAAAACTGAAAAAAGAAAAGAAAAGAAAAGAAACATGAACCAGGCTGATTCATTGTTTAGTTCTTGCATTCCATTTTGCCAAAACAAAACCAAGTGCTGAATTTCTTTTCCGTATGGAGCTTTATTTTGCTTTGAACAAAATGGACTCCCCACCCCTTCTTGTTGCCCCTGTTGCCTCCCTCCCTGGTCTTTCTTCCTCCTCCTCCTCCTCCTCCACTGCTGCCTTCATGGCCAGTGGCTGGCTTCCTTTACAGATCTTTTTGCATGCTCACACCTATTTGAAGCCAGGCCAATGGCCCTTATGATGGCAGTGGTGGAGAAGGGAGAGGAGGTGGCAGAACCAGGTAGAGAAGTGATGGGGTTAGTGGGAAGCGAGGACATTACATATCCTTCCCCAGAAAAATGAAATGGTTCACAGTTTGCTTTTTCAGGGTTGATGGGTATGTGAGTAGCCACAAACTGTGAACCACCCCAATTTGACATTGTTCGGGTTGGTGCCCATCCCTAACCTACATATTTGATGCAAATATAAAATTTGAATCTGTGCTGTGTAGTTGTCATTCTTAGTTCCACTGTCTGTACAGTATCACCTTTTGTGCTAGCCTGCTGACTCAATAGTATTGCTTTCGCTGTATAATCGCACCTGAAAAGGAGAGGGCCAGACTTATCGACCTGAAGATTGTTGCCGGAACGGGTGACTGGGAACAAAGGCATGATGGCGACCCCCCCACACACATGTGGGAAGCAGGGGTGGTCCAAGGGTCCAAGGGGGAAGAAGGGGGGAGATGCCCGGACACAGAAATGGGTGCCAGGAGGGGGCAACCCCATTGGTGCACAGCAAATTACAAGGGGCTGTCCCAGGGGGGTTTAAAAGAGGGTCCGAGGAGGACAAGCCCATGTCTGCATAACATGGTTTGGCAACAGGGGCATGCATTGGGGTGACTTGCTGCCGGGGCTGTGGACGTTGTTTCGCCGGCATGGAGCACCACAGGGACTGGTGATCCAGCTTGGGGAGAACGATATCACCTCATCAAGGGGAATAGACCTAAAAAAGGACATGGAGGCTTCACTCCACAGCTCCTATCCGGATGTTACGTTGTTTTGGTCACAGCTGCTACAGAGGAGACACTGGCGGGGGACCAGGCACCCAGGAAGGGTTGAACTGCTTCCAAGGAAGTTGGATAAGGCTATTGGTCATCTGATCACCACTTGTGGTGGAATCTGGATAAAGCACCCAGATATTACTTTTATGGCACGGGACATGTATCGGGCAGATGGTGTCCATTTGTCAGAGATAGGCAACTCACAGTGGGTAACAGGGGTTAGAAGTGCCATAGGTGATTGGGTTCAGCTGCAGTGCTGTGGCGGAGAGTCGGCTCTAGTGACGATTTTATAGGCATTGAGACGGATCCAGGCTCTAAGGCGAAAAATTAAACCGGATATGGTCACGGTAAAATAACAGGGGGGAGGTGCCCCCCCCGGGAAGATGATTTATGACCATTTGAATATGATTGATGAATAGGTGACAATGATTTATGGTCTGGTGTACCTAGCAGCCGGGAACGTCAAAGGTATGGGTACTTCTTTGATGTGTGGGATCTGACCCAATGGCCTAGCCAGAGTACTGTTCGCTGTATTAAATAAAATTGCAGCATAGTTATACCCCAAACTGTGATGTTCATGCCTCTTCATTTTACATCATGCCGCTAAGGGAGCTCAGCTGTAGGCAACAATCTAAGGCTGCAATGCTACACACCAGGTATGGGAAAATACCTCCCCTTTGGCTACCTTCCATAATGTCTATTAATCTTCTAGGAGATAATAGGTTCATAGTTCTTATCACTGTAGGCCCATTATCCACACATACTTCTAAAGACACTCACTGTATACCACTATACAGAATATCTGGGGGGTGGGGGAGGCAGACCCATGGGAACACAATTTGTTCCCAGACACTAACTTTCATTTTCACTTTCCCTTCTTCTCTGTCCCCTTTTGCGCACCAGTTAGTAATTTGAGCCTGAATGCTAAGCAGATCTTAAAGGATTAGAGTGTGCAAGGGATGGTACTGTGAATTCTCCCTACCTGAGCTGCCGTTGCTAGAAAAGCAGAGCATTTTAATTGAAGACCTTTGATTTATTATTCATTCGGTTATGATTTTAAGATCAGAGAAACACAGCACCCCTCTAATATATAGGCATTATGGTTGCTGCATGCTTCCAGGGCATCCCCAAGAGAAGGCAATGGTAAAACCATCTTTGAGTATTTTGTACCTAGAAGATCTTGAGAAAAATTGCCATAAGTCAGAATTAACTTGATGGGACACAATCATTATTTTAACAACAATTACAGCTGCTAATAGCCCCCCTCCAACGGATTAGCAGTTAGCTGCTTCCCAACTCAATTAGAAATAATTTTCTCCTAGGGGGACCCTATTTGGAATTTAATAACTCAGCTCCCTGAACCCCAAACCTCTCTAAATTTGGAGGGCTTACAGGGAAGAATCTAAAGAAGTTACCCCACAATTTTGGTTTCTCTAGGATGAATCATTTCATTCCTAGAGGAAAAAATGGCATTTGGTTTCATTTCATAACAAAATGCGTCCTGCCGTTTCGTTTTGTAATGAAACGACGAAACAGCGTTTCATTTTTTGTTTCCTGCCCATCTCTAGTTTCAGTTGTTAGAAAGGGGTTTCAAACAGTGATATGATGCCATCCTTTTAGAAGAACTCATTAAGCTTTTTCTTGTCTTGGGAGTATGGTACACAGGTGTGTGTCTAGGCTTTTTTTAGATATTTGCTAGTCATAATAAAATGCTACTTTTGTCAGTGAAGGAAATCACAGGTCCTTATTTCCTCATGATTTTGCAGCACTACGCACCACAAATCAGAGGGCAGTGAATGGGAGCAGAGTGCAGTAGATGAATCTGGATCTGTAAGAACTGGTTGCAAAAACTCATGGCCATCTGATGAGGTTGTCTCTACAAGTGCTTGTGTGCAACAAAATATCTTTTCTGATCTCCCCCTACTGCATATGGAATGGCAATATCTCTTGAACAACCTTGTACGGTTTGGCTGAGAGGTATTGACTGTCCAAAGTAAACTTTGTGACTCAGCAGGGATTTGAACTTGGGTCTCACTGTTCACTCTGGTCATTATGCTGCACAGGGTAACATATAAGTGGTTATTATATAGACAATGGCTATTATAATTCGTGCTCAGAATAAAGTATTCATCATTATATAGACAATGGCAAGGCTGAAACATATTGGTAGAAAAGCAACATAACAATTATGGTGCTTAATTAGCACAGTCTGCAAAGAACTGTTGGAGTTATTGCAGCTTCATATGATATCTTTAAGTGTTTTTTGGGACTGGGGATGCTCTTGGTCAACTGAGTAGCAGCCAATTGTTTCCTCTCTGCCTCAGAGTTCTTTCCCCTGCATTTTGAGGGAAAGTCTGGAAAGTTCCATAAGTCAGTGTTCTGTTAGTTCATTAGAATCATGGAGTCAGAAGTGAACATTTAGAATGAAGTGTTCTGTCAGCAGTGTAACCTGTTAGTGTAACCTGTCAGTATTTTGTGAAAATGTTGACTTATCACATTACTGAGCTTAAAGCAATTAAACTCAGTAATGTGATAAGTCAATATTTTCACAAAATACAATTTTTTTGTTTGAGAAGAACTATGAGTAAACTGAATTATTTTAATCTTTCTAATTTGCCAGAGTCAATTAGTGAAAGTATTGGAACCAAGAAGCAGCAGTTGAGGTAAACTGCTCTAGTAAGGGAGACTGCAGTTTAGTTTGCTCTGTAGGTTCCTGCCAGAACCATTTTTTTTGTTTGCTGCATAATAAGAGAGTGTTTATTTTTTAACTGAATGCACATTATTTTCCATACACCAAACCCTTCCACACAAGTCTACAATGATAGCGTCGCCTGATTTGTATTATCAACATTTCAAAACCCAAGAGATCACTAGAGAATTAGTCGCAGTCTGCCTCAGCACGCTGGCAAAAGTAAAACGGAAAAAGATTTTTAAAAGGCACAATATTGTAGCACTTTAAAAACATAATAGAGGGGCCATACACTTGCACTGCTCGTGTCTGAAGAAGTGGATTTTGATGTGCTGAAGTCCACACTGAAATTAATCTGTTAGTTTCTCAAGTGCTGCTCCTTTTCATTCCTTTTTCACCTTTACTCCTGTCAGCATATCTGATATGCTTTGCAGAGGTGACCTCACAGCGAAGAAGCTGGTCAATCACTCTGGATGGCGTCAGAAAGGGGGTGCTAAGGTGAGAAGTGGAGCAGAGCGTGGGCAAAGGACATTGGAAGAGAGCAAGAAAGTGCGCTTGTGAGATAGCAGCAACAGTGCAGTATGTATAAAGGCCTAATCAGAAATAAATCCTATCACATTCACTGAGGTAAACTCGAAAGATAACAGGAGTATCTGTACAATCCCTGGCCCCTATACATTCTACATATTGTGTTGCTGTTAAGTGTAAATATCAACTCCTTTCAGTGAGTCTTCAAACAAAATCAGTTAGCTTTCAAATGAGATTGGGGGCCATGTGGAATTCTGAGAGTCGCACGTCAAAAACACAAGCATGCCCACTAGAGATGGGTGTTTCATTTTGGAAGTGGTCTGGTTCCGCAACGAAATGCAGGAACCCAGCCTGCATTCAGAAATGGACCAACCCTCTGGAATGAAATCAGCCAATCCCTTACCTTGCTCTGGGGTCGTGCAGGGCTAAACTCCAATGAGGAAGAAGACTCCAATGTCATCTTTCCTTCTCCCTGGTGCTGGCCAATCAGACAGGGAGGCAGGATTATGCATTTCCCTGCACAGCTTCTGATTGGCCAGTGCCAGGGAGAAGGAAATATGATGTCAGAGGCTTCTTCCTCATTGGAGTTTAGCCCAGCACAACCCCAGAGCAAGGTAAAGGATTGGCTGATTTCATTCCAGAGGGTTGGTCTGGTTCTGAACGCCAGCTGGGCTCCCGTGTTATGTTTCGGAACTAGACCACTTCTAAAATGAAACAACTATCTTTAATCCCCACCTCTACGTTCAAGTATGGTATCTTTCTGGTTTCCACTTAAATGCCCTTTATTTCAGGTGAAATGCAAAAGTATCTTTCCTTTTAGGCAACACTGTCAAGTGTTATAGGTAAGCACTGCAATTGTTTACTTAGTAATAACAGAAGAACCATGCTAAATGATATATTCAAGGTGCTACTTAGATTTATTCTAAAGCCAGTGTCAATAACTTTCCTTTTTCTTCATGCCTATCAGAGGCTTATGGTTCAAGCAAGCTGGACATAACACCTTATCATTTTAGGGAGCCCCCCTCTCTACCTGAACCCGAGGACATTCTTGTTTATTTCTTTCTATCACTGAACTATTTTTTCTCCCCCTTACAAGCATTTGCTGTTCTGTACTGCTCGGTTCCTATTGGATATGGCCAACCATGTGACTTTGTACATGGGTTTTGTAGATGCACACAAGCAATTCATCTGGATCACAACTGCTAACCATATGAAACAAGAACTGTATTCCGATGTTATGAACAAAAGGGTGGAATGCACACATAAACCCTGTACCTCATGTCAAAAACCTCTCCTGCAAACCACTCAGATATACATATGTTTAGTGGGAACAATAGTTTTGTCTCTCAGTTGAGTTGTCTGCTTGGGAATTTCTTCATCTGTGTGGGCCTCCTTGATGGACAGGTAGATGAGTGCCTTCTCTTGTGTTGCTATCAAACTCTAAGCCCATCTTAGAGTTACAATTCTCCGTTTCTGATCTTTTTGCTTATAAGGGGAGGGTATGTGAAGATACATCTCTTCCAAGGGGCCTTTCTGAATTGCTTTGATGTTCGTTATTTCATCTTCTGTTGACTTGGATGGTTTTTATTGTTTTGTTTGTGTTTAACAGTGGTTTTTGTTGCTTTATTTGATTTTGTGATGTTGTTAGATTGCCTGACCACTTTTTTGAAGTGTAAGCAACCATTAACTGTGGGAATTGCGTAAGATATTGTGTCGGAAACTGTTAGCCCCTTTAAATGGCAATAACAATTTCCTTTCTTAGCAATTATTTTTAAAGAACATAGCCACTGTCGTTTCCCTATGAATGTCACTAACGGAGAATTTTGGCTACCGGACATGTCTGGAAATTACATAAAACAGATTTTTCAGAGAGAGAGAGAGAGAGAGAGAGAGAGAGAGTCTGTGGGCTGGGAAAGTGGCAAGAGCTAGAAATAGCAAGCCAGATTAAAGGTAATGCTTAACCACAAAGCATCAAGTTAGCTTGAAAATAGGTTTAGTTTCTAAATGGGGAAAACTTGTAGGAGTTCTTAACTCGCAGTGGAGGATGTATATTAACTGGTTGATGTTTACTTTCAGGATGGGATAACAGATGGCAAGTTATCCGTTTAGGCCAAGGTTGGGAATCTCATGGCCATGCCCCAGATTTCGTCCTTGAAGCTGTTTTGCATGATCGGTCCTTATTTGCCCCCCCCTCCAGCCCCAGCACTAAAACCTTCTTTTTTGCAAAGCTTCCTCGTGGGGGTGGCTGGGCAAGGTCCAGGTAGTTTTCCCATTAAAACACATTTCTCCCTACCCCATCCTTCTGTATCTTTTAAACACTAAAAACAATCAATCAAGCAAGCAAACAAACGAACAAACAATCCCACAGAATTTTTCTCCCCTGGGCAGTGAAGCTCCAATTCCACTTCATTTGTTTTATTCCAGGTTGTTCTTGTCTTGGATTTCATGAGGCCCAAGTAGGAGAAGGAGGCTTACTCACCTGTGTTTAAGGCCTTGATCCTAACATGGGGGGGGGGGTTAGGGATGGATCATGGCATTCCAGATTTTCATCCCGTACCTCCCATCAGTTTATCCCACTGAGCACAGCTTTTGGTCAATGGTAAGGGATTGTGGGAACTGTAGTTTAAAGCAGGCCTGCCCAACAGGTAGACCGTGGGCTACTGGTAGCCTGTGAAGGGTTCAAAAGTACCCCACTGGCCATCAATAACAAAAGTGAGGGGATAGGTTTTCCACCCCTCCCTCCCCCATCCCAAGGACCACCACTGCCACAGCAAAGTTCTGGGTCTGCCAGCCCACTGTCTCAGCTGAGCGGGGCAGTTCAAGGGCCATGGCGCATTAAAATCTGTTCCCTCCAGAACAGATTAATTGGTTTTCAATGCATTCCTATGGGAAACCACTGCTCTACTTACAAAAGTTTTTAGTTATGTACACGTGCTTGGAACAGATAAAATTTGTGAGTAGAGGTTTTTGTGTAGTAGCCCTCAGGCACTTTGGGCCAGAAAAGTAGACCTTGGCCTGTTCAAAGTTGAACAGCCCTGGTTTAAAGGATGTGGAGGAGAACATGGAAGATGTCAGTTGTGGGAAACTGAAAAAACAGGGATTCGCTAGATGAGGGTCAGTCAGAAGACTTCAAAGCATGGCCAGCAAGAATTTGAGTCCCTATCTTCTAGTTCAGTGGTTCTCAATCTTGAGGCACCCTGGTGTTCTCGTACTACAACTCCCAGAAACCCTGGCCAGCACAACTGGTGGCAAAGGCTTCTGGGAACCGCGGTCCAAGAACACTGGGGTGACTCAAGATTGAGAACCACTGTTTTAGTTCCAGAATAGAGATGGGCATGACTCAAAAAAATTGTTTTTCATTTTTCGTTTTTCGTTTGGTCATTTAGGGGTCCATTTCGGTTCGTTTTCGTTTTCGTTGGGGTTTTCCTGCAAATTTTTTGTTTTCGTTTTGTTACCTAACGAAAACAAAAAATGAAAATGAAAATGAGAAATTTCTGTTTTGTTAGCATTCTTTTCAGTTCAATGTGTGTGCCGCAACAAAAAAGAAAAACACAGCAAAATTTTTCGTTTTCGTTTTGTTTTTGAAAAATTTTCGTTTTCGTTTCGTTACCTAACGAAAATGAAAAAATGAAAATGGAAATGAAAATTTCGCTGAGTCGTGCCCGTCTCTATTCCAGAACTATCCTTTATACCAGAGCTTGGAAAAGTTATTTTTTGAGTTATGCAAAATATTGCAATGTCTCCTATGTCACAATCCTTGCCGAACCTTATCCCACCCAACACATTTCCCCCCACAGATTGATCTATACTCATGTAACGATTGATCTATATGATCTATGTGTGTGTGTGAGAGAGAAGAGAGTGGAGTGGGCCCGTCCGCTAAAGGAGCAGAGGATGAAAGCCAGGAAGAGGAGAATATAAAAGATGTGGAAGACAAGAATAAAAAAGAAGAGGTCTTAGAAGAAAGACCAGGAAGACTGTTCTTTGAAGAGAAGGGTGGTAGAGATAGAAAGAATGGAAAGGATGGAAAAGAAGCAGAAGGGGGTTCTAAGGATAGACCTATAATAGGAGGGTTCTTTGCACTAGTGCAAGAAGCTGTAAATTGGAGGTTACAAGAGGAAGAAATAAAGGAAGTGAAGAGAAGCATCGGAGTGCAGGTGGAGAGAGAGATGAGAACGAGGGAAGTGTATATAGACAAAGAGATGCAAGTAGAAGAGTGGAAATGTAAAGGGAGAGATGTTGCAGTCCAGGCTGAAATTGAGTTAAAGAAGATAGCTTATAATATAGGAATACAAGTAGGAGGTCGGGATGACTGGTTCATGGCAGGTAAACGTTGGCATGTGGGGATTCAAGTGAAGATGGATAAAGAGAAGGTGGTTAAGGATATGGGGGAACAAGCGGAAGGCAGAGAAAGTAGGAGGTTGTTTAGGGAAGTGAGTGTGCAGACGGGAGGGCGCGGAAGCATGAAACTGGAGCAAGAGGGAACGGAGAAGAAAGCCATTAGGGAGAGCGAGACCCAAACAGACAGGAGGGTGACATTGATGATGGAGCGGGGAACACAAATGGGTTTAGAGGTGGAGAGGAGAGTGGACGTTGGGCTCCCTCTACCAACGCCAGCTGGGTTGCCTGTGATTAATCCCGGGACACCATCTGGGGGATGAGGCATCCGAGCCAGTCGAGCGACGAGTAGCCCGCCCGGATGGATGCCTGGATGGGGATGGGAACCCCAAGCAGCCATTCGGCATCATTGCTGTGGAACCCCTTGTGCTGGCCCGCTTCTGTGCCACAGTACAGCACGCCGCAAGTAAAGAACAATCCATTTATCAAGGATTTAATGACATACAGTTTCCTGTTCCTCCAAGATGTGAACCCCCTGTTTTAATGCCGTATAATGACAATCCAGAAAGTAAAGAGCCTGAGAAGTCACTGTTAAATATGTTCAATAAAATTTTATTAAGTTTTGAAGAACCTAACGTGTCAAGTCATAAATCATCTGCGGAACCGCTGATAAATTTATTTGAACCCTCACACTATGCATTATGTTAAAAGTGAACCTTAGATTGACAGTTGCTTTGTCTGATATTTTATGCAGGTGCCACAGAGAGAGAGAGAGAGAGAGAGAGAGAGAGAGAGAGAGAGAGAGAGAGATTTTCGACTGAGTTAGGTCAAAAGAAAGACACTAGCTTCATAAGCCTCTTTGCCTCTTGAACTTTGCTGGCACAAGGAACTGAGTTATATGTGCTAAAACAATTTACAGAACCTTGGAAGGCTTAAGAGAGAGAGCAACACCTTGAACCTGCTTTTGAGTGCACGGATGACACTTGCATAATGATGCAACTTAAGGCCGTCCGCTCCTGTGAAACACTGTTAACAACAGTCTCTGGCACCTGCTGTGTCCATTTTATATTTTGAGATGGATGTAAATCTTTTCCCATGTCAACCTGGCTCCTATTCACTAGAGTATATTGCTGATAATTAGATCGAGAAAAGACCAGGAAAACCCCTTGAGGGTCCTTTTGAAATGGTTTGGGGGGGGGGGGATAAGGTGGCAGCTACAGGTGTTGTACAATATAATTGACATTTAAGATTTCTTCTTTGCTGATAGATGCTTTTCTTCTGTTGGATTGCTTCTCTTTTCCATTTCCCTCCCTCCTTCCCTTTTGATGCTCACAACTGCCTAGTGGCTGGATCGAGGCTTCATTGTGCTATTGAAATCAATAGGTGCTGGTTATTTGAGTTCCATTTATTCTGGTAGATATACTCTAAATGAGGAGCCTCATGGCACAGTGGTTAAATGCCTGTACTGCAGCTAAAGCTGTGCACATGACCGTGGGGTTCAGTCCCAGGTAGGCAGCTCATGATTGACTCAGCCTTCCATCTTTCTGAGGGTGTGTGTGTGCAATGTGTAGCCTGCATATTTAAATTGTAAACTGCCCAGAGAGTGCTTGAAGTGCTATGGGGCGGTATATAAGCAGAACACTTTACTTTGCTTTTAATCAGAAGTGTTAAATCCTGTTTATGTGTTTTGACTGCTTTATCTAATAGATGCTGTCTATGTCTACCCAAAAGTAAGGGTATAATCATTAGCCACAATGGTCAAGGGCTGGCTGAGCCGACACTAGATCAGCTGAATCCACCCACCCTATCTAGAGATGTTGGAAATTACTTAGGGCTACTCACCCCAGCTTAGTTTTGGGCCAGCTTAGTCTGGACCCTGTAGTCCTCTAGGTGTTGTTGAATTACAACTCCCATCATCCTTCACTGCACACTGCCTATGGATGATGGCAGCTGGAGATCAGTAAAGTGAGGAGGATCACAGGGTCCACATAACATCACACACATTTATATGCCAGTCTGGTAGGCTATTTATTGAGGGGCAAGGTGTAAGATGGAAAATTAAAAGAGGAGTAGGTTAAACAACCAAGGGTTGTTTTTACCAGCTTAGACTATTTGTCTGCGTCACCCATTATTGTGTCATCTAAGTAGTGGCAGCTAGAGATGGGCACAAAACAAAAAAATGGCGTTTCGGTTTTTCATTTGTCGTTGAGAGGTCTGTTTCGGGTCGTTTCCGTTTGTCGCGAATTTTTGGAAAAATTTCGTTACCGTTTTTCGTTTTTTTGTTTGTCATTTCTACCCGCATTTTGCGCGATTTTTAAAGCATTTCCGTGCGCAGACATCCCCCAACACCCCAGACCAGAGGGAAAACACTAAAAAATGGATGCTGGCAGAGACACAGTATAGACTAGGTACGCAGGGAGGCTGCAAAGGCAGCGGCGGGCGTTGCCCAGGGTGCAAGGCAGCCGCAGAGTGACTGCGCTGCAGGGCAAGGGAGGTTACTCACCGAGAGGTACGCAGCACGGATGCACACAGGGAGGCTGCAGGACTGAAGCTGGAGTCGCAGAGACAGCAATCCCACCCTAAGTCCCACCAGAGACTGCAAGGAGGACGGGGGGTGCCAGAGCTTTTTATGCCCTCTGTGGCTGCCCACCCAGTCTGCAACCTGGGCATGCTATTGGTTGAACATGATCCTATCACATGGCTTGCCTCCATTTTGTGGCTGGTGGCGACATCCATTTTAAAGGGGAAAGAAAAATACATCGCGATAGGAGAAGACAAAAACAAATGTTTTAAGGACCCCAACCACCCTGGTAGGTATTATCATACAATATAAATAATTATCGCTGTGTTTTTATGGATGTCCAGGGCGTTTTTTAACATTTAAAACAGCTCATTTCATTGCACATTGCCATTAACGGAAACAAAACGTAACGACCACAATTTTCGTGGTTCTGTTCGTTTCGTTTCATTTTCATCACAATTTTCGTTTGTCGTTTCGTTACGTAACGGAAACGACAAACGGTAACGGAAACGAAAAAAATGTTCGTTCCGTGCCCATCTCTAGTGGCAGCAAATTCTCAGGGTTTCAGGCAAAGACCATCCCTCCATTTTTTATTACAAGAAAGGCCAAAGATAAAGTCTGGAGCGTTTGGCATATGAAGCAGATGCTTTCCTGTGGAATACAGCCATCATGATAGACTTTCCTAGCAACACTCTATCTACACATGTTTTCTTTTGTCATCATGTAACCTTATCCTATCTATTGACCCTAAGTGTGGACTAGATAAAGAACATGGTGTGTCTATCCCCAGTCACCTTTTTAGCAGCGCCAAACTGGAGCTATAAAACACTCAGAAATAGAGGTGGGCATGAACCCGCAAAACTGAGGTTTGTCTTTCTTTATGGTTTGTGGAAGTCCACAAACCACGAACCACAAATTTACAAATTTCCTCCAAACAAACCATGAATCAGTTGTCTATCTGGGATTTCTTTAAAGACAGCCGAGTGGCTGCCTCAGTTGAGAGGTGGGCTCATGTGCAGAATCAACCACTGGTGTCTAAAATAAATTATTATTTTTACAGGCAGCCTGGCTGGCTGCCTCTGCACATGTGTCAGCTTCTCAAAAGAGAGGTGGGTGTATGCAACAGGGACAGTGGGGAGAGGGTTGGTGTAGGCTGTGGAAGAAGGAAAAATGAAACAGGAAGTTTATTAACTCACAAAAAGCTCATTGGTTCAGGAAAGTTCAGGTTCTCTGGTTGGAATGAACCTGAGCTGACACAAACCAGTGATTGACAAACTTCCTGGTTCTCTTTTTGCTTCATGCCCCTATCTATTTAAAATTCTAAGGGCACAGGCAGGATCCACCTCTAAACAAACAGATGGATAAATAACATAGGAGTTCTGGAGGGAGCAGACAGCCAGGTACAGTTAGAAAAACCAACATGGCATAATAATAGCTGGTGCATTCATGAGTATGTAAGAAAGTTCTAAAGAAAAAGGAGGAGATGGAGGAACACACTGTCCCTTAAGTACAGATTTAGCTTTGCCAGGCACAGTCCCATATTTCCACAGAGAGAGCATGTATTATGGTTAACTACAAGAAATCTGATATGCTTCTTTTGGCTTAGAAGGGCAAATTGTGTTTAGATGTTCTTTCCCTATCTGTGCTAAAAAAAATTAAAATGAATTACTTCCTCTTTCCCTTATTTTGGAAGCAGCGGGCACATTCTAGAGAGGCATTTTCTTCAACACTCCCTTGAGCCTCTCTCTAACACAACACCTACTTGAAAATGCAGAAGTGGGGCATTTGTAATGCAAATGAATATTCTGGCCTGTGTTGCTTTGCCATTTGCATTACAAACAGACTCACTGAAAAGTGGTTTTTTGCCTCATGGGTGGAAAAGATGGAAGCTAAGGATGGTAATGGTCTTTTACTGCGTTTAAGAAACCCTGTAGTCAACCTGATATTATCGATGGAGGAGTAGCTGGGGCTGATGGGGCTGATGGGAGAAAGTAGCTGGGGCTGATGGGAGAAAGACTTCAACAGCACTTACGGACTGCAGCTTCCGTACTCCTTCCTTACAACAAACTTTTGTTCTTCCTGTGACCTGGGCTTATTCTGAAGAAGAACTCAAGCTAGCTCAGCTTAGCTGTCGGCCTCTGTACCCACATTCAGTGCTTTACCGATGAACATACTTCTGTAATTATTCATGCAATATCTCTATTTTCATAGCAAGCCTGAACTCAGCCTTCCATGCCTTTTGCCATTTAGTTGATTGTATATTAATCTGATCTGGATACAAACTGACAATGTGTCCAGAGTCACACACAAAAAAACATATTCAGATGTGCATGCATGAGACTCTGTGTTCACATGCAATAGAACCAAGAAGAGGACCTGCTCCTACCTGAGAGATTTAAATTGTACACAGTCCACATTTTCCTAAAAGGCAATATACCTGATGATTATGTACTGTTACATCAGTTCTGACTAACAGTGCCCCTGTTCAGGTGGGTTTTTTTTTGGGGGGGGTAGAGAGAATTCAGAAGTGCTTTACCATTCCCTTCCGGGAATGTGCAACTTACACAAGGTCACATAGGCTGCCTCTTCTCCTAGGAAGCACAGTGGGGAATCGAACTGACCTGTCTCTATCTCTAGACAGAAAGACACTCTTATCTGTGGGGGATCAATTCTAAGCCCCACCGTTGATGCTGAAAAACACAGATTATAGGGAACACTATTTTAATAGTGAATTCTATATGCAGCATAGTCTCTAGTTTCTTCTTGTTGCCAGTTCTGGTAATGGCATCATACAAATATATTTCTTTAGTGAACTCTATGCACAGCATGGGCTCTGCC
>JAHTLZ010003399.1:2272882-2283557 GCA_023846285.1 Phrynocephalus versicolor
GTCTTTGTGACAGAGGCTCGTCTGTTGACCAGGGCTAGTTTCCAGATGTCAGGCAAGCGGGAGGTGTCATCACGTTTATTCATGTTGTTTGGGTGTTTCTCTATTTCAATGGCTTCCATGATTATACGACTGTTGAAGTGTTCAGTTTTGGAGATGAGTTTGGTTCTTTCAAACTCAATTTCATGACCTGTTGTTTTTATGTGCTGGAAGAGAGAGGAAGATCTTTCTTCTTTTTTGACTGCGTTCTTGTGTTCTGCGATGCGTGCGCTTATTCTCCTGTTTGTCTGTCCGATGTATGTGGCTGGGCAGACTTTGCATGGTATTTCGTAGACTCCTTGGTGTTCATAGTGAAAAAATATATATATTCAGATCATGGATTAGTGAATCAGCAGATATCAATTCCATGGATACAAAGGTCCTACTGTATCTATATCGATATCTAAAATTTTATATGCTTACAGTAGTACCTTGGTTTACAAGCACAACTCAATCCATAAACATGTTCATAAACCAAAATACTCATAAACCAAATCTCCCCATAACAAATAATGGAAACTTACCTGGAAACCTACTGTCAGCCCCTCATACACCACCACCATCTGCATCTTGCCGCCACCACTGCTGCCACTGTAAGTCCCTCACTGTCACTGCCGCCATCAGCCCCTCACCACTGCCACTCCACCAGCCCCTCACAGCTGTTGCAACAGCCATCACCAGCAACTTCTCACCATCATTGTCAGCCTTTTGCCGCCACCACCATCAGTCCAGTAGTGGTGGCAAGATGCTGACAGTGGTGGCAGCGAGAGACTGGTGGAGGTGGTGGTGAGGAGCTGACAGTGGTGGAGAGGCGGCACAGGCTAGGGGTGTCTGTTCATGGATGTGGCAGAGGCAGAGGTGGTGGCAGGGTGCCGAGGGTCCCTCTCATCTGCCTCTTTCATGCCACCCTCCATCCCTCACAGTCCATCTCACCTCTTCCTCCTCCACTGCCGCCATCTTGGGAGCCTGCCAGGCAACATCTGGGGGCCATCCCAAGATGGCAGGACCAACAGTGAGGAGGAGTCCCCACCAAGGCCAGAGATGGACGCCCTGGGCCCGCACCACAATCACACCCTTGGTGGTAGCAGTGAGGGGCTGATGTCGATGTCCATGAAGGAGGAGGGGTGGCAGCAAGGTGCTTGCTTTGCAAGAAAGTGCTTGTTAACCAGAACAAAAATGTTCAGAAATTTTTGCTTGTCTTGTGAAATGCTCATAGACCGGGGCACTCTTAAACGGAGGCATTACTGTATTGTGAAAATGTATATTGCACAAAAGGAAGCTATCAGCAGAACCAGGCAAATGCCAAGGTTTGTATTAATGGGAAGGAGAGGACCTCTTAAGAGAATACCCCCCATAGATCAGTGAGGAATAGGCTTCCTCATGACCAGCTATAATGTTTTGATCTGTTTTGAAAGGAAAAAAATGTTTCTTCTTTCTTTAATGTCACAGCGCTCCTTGAGAAACCACTCAGCAAAAGGCGGGACAATGAAGCTGTACAGAAGGCCAAGATTCTTTACTCTTCATGTATGAATGAGAGTAAGTAGCTCTTTTATTTCCAGGGTTACGGGATGGCAGCTGAATGTACTTTGGCTAGAAGGACGATTTTTCTAAACACGTCTCCTGTGTTCTAGAAGCAGGTCAAGAAAGTGGCTCTGAAATCAACTTCTCTTCTATGCACATCAAAGCATGAGAAATGTTTTAATGGGGAAATAGTGATGATGAGTACCAATATTCATTAAGTCAAGGATTCAATATTAACAGACATCAAATCAATTCACACTTCTTACACCCCCCTCCAGAGTCTCTTCAGTACAGGATATTTAAAAGTGGTTTACCAGTCCCCTTTTCTGTGGAGCATGTACAAGCCCACACAGACTGGCTGTTTTCCTTGGACAAACTAATGAATCTGCTGCCCCCCTTCTCCAGCTCCACAACCACGTTACTTGCAATAACCAAATAGACTGAGATTGACAGTAGAATATGCTGTTTATGTGTTCTAGATGTAAGAGGGTGGGAACTACTCCTTTTGACCATAAAAATAGCACAAAGACACTTATAACTAGAGATGGGCACGAATTGAAAAAATGACGTTTCATTTCGTTTCGTTTCATTGAGAGGTCTGGTTCGTTTCATTTCATTTTTTTGTGAAAAAATTCATTTTGTTGGTTTGTTAATTCGTTATTCATTATTACCCTTTTCCCCAGCGTCCACCATGCGGCCCCTAGGGCCCGGTCGGCACTGACTTTTTATTATTAAGTATTATTATTTTATTTTAGGGTGCAGGCCAGGAGAGAACACCTTCCACTTCCCCACCTGCCCCTGCGCTGCATCGAGCCTGTGCTCGAAAGGCTTTGCCATCACTGACCTGTTGGGCTTGGAAGTGGAGCTGCAACCTCCAGCCGCCTCATCTGTCACTGGCTCGGACTGCAGGGTGGCTGGAGCGGCTTCGGCGGCATGGGGCTCTGAGGTGGCAGTGGCGGCGGCTCCTTGCCGCTGGGTTTGGGCTTCCTGTGCAGGGAGGCTGGAGGTGGGCGCCATGGCAGCAGGGTTCCCTCCACTTCCGGGTTCAGGCCCTGTGCTACAGCTGTAGTGTGGGGCTTTTTTGTTTTGTTTTTGTTTTCCTTTTAGCGCCGACCATGTGGCCCCTGGGGCCCAGTTGGCGCTGGGTTTTTTTATTTTTATTTTATTTTAGGGTGCCGACCAGGCCACCCTTGGGGTCTGGTTGGTGCTCCTTTTTTTTAAACTGTGCCGAGCGATCACATGGTTGCACTACAGCTGTAGCGCGGCTGTCAGCTTTTTGTTTCCTGGTCGCCATTCCAGAAGCCAGGAAGACCGGAGCTCCGGACCAGCACCAGGTAGGAGACATCTCCAGCCCCCCATTAACGAAATGAACCTAACCGAACCAATTTTTCTCGGTTTGGTTCGGTTCATGTTAAATTTGCCACTAGCGTCATTATTCATTTTGTTACATAACGAAACGAATAACAAACAATGAAACAAAAAAAATCATTTCGTGACCATCTCTAATCATAACTGATTTTGCCTTATAGGGCTAGTCCTTCCGACAGGGCTGGTCTGAGTCATTTTGTCATTGGATGCAGGGAGAGCCTCCTTCTGCTCTGCGATGCCAATATCTTCTTCTGACTAGCACTCCGACAGAGACGCTGCTCCAAGTCCCATGATGCTTTGCCAAGTTTTCCTCAGAGATGTCTTGGGTAGGAGGCACAGAAGGATTTCTGTTGGGCCAGGGAATTTCCTGGTAGATGGGCACTGTAGTTCCCAGGAGCAGCAGAGATTCATTGGTATGGTAGCGATGCTCCCTGTATAGCTGCCCCTTGTGGGATCCCAACTAACTGGAGCTGATGGAGTTGGGGTGCATTTATCCTCCTGCTCTTCCTGGTTTGCTACCCCGAGTGAGTTGTTCAGTGGAGGTCATGACTAGGTCAACCCCACTATGCTTTCACATCCTTTCAAGAAATTTGAGACATTTGAGGGCAAAAGAGAAACTACTTTTGCAGCTACAGTTAAATTTGTATTGTTTGAGAGTTGACATGATGGCCTCCTCCTCCTCCTCCTCCTCCTCCTCCTCCTCTTGCTGTCCACAGATAAGATAGAGAAAGCTGATGCAAAGCCACTATTAAGCATGCTGAAACATTCTCCATTCCGTTGGCCTGTGCTGGAGTCAAACATTGGGCCTGAAGGGCAGTGGTCAGAAAGAAAGTTCAGCATGCTCCAGACCCTGGCAACTCTTCGCGGTCAGCTTAGCAGTTCTGTGTTTATCCGAATGTATGTGTCTTCCGATGATAAGAATTCTAATGAACACATCATAAAGGTATGGTTAAGAAAGCTGTGTTGGTAGGAGGTTACCTTTCACGATGTCACTGGGACCATTTAGTGCTCTGCATTTAAGATGTCTTGTACACGGAGCCCATAGCCAAGCAAACTGTGGAGCAATGTGGCATACCTGAATAGATGCTAGAGGGCCAGTAGATGTGGCTACAACCAGGTCTGCAACAGGGTCTGTGTCACCCAAGGCAAACACGGATTCTGCATCCCTCGTACTGGGAGGGAGGGGTACAAAATAGTACAAAGTATAAATACCATTTTTTCATTTCCCCTCTGCTCCCCAGCATGGCACTTGGGACACGTGCCCCCCTGTCCTCCATTGTGGATTTGGATGCAATGCAGGGTCAAATATCTGCCTCTGTAGGGAATGGTGCTTTCAGTCTCTGAGTATCACTCTTAGTGTAATTTAATTCATCATCAAATAAAACCATTTTATTTGGAGGAAATAAGTAATCCCTTCACTGCGCAGATGGAGGAGTAATTTTATAATTCCCAAAAAACTACCAAACTCATAATTATTCACCTTCCAGCTAATTTTTGTTGACAAGAACTGTCAGCCTTTTACCACAATGTTCAGCAGCATTGCCATGGAATATGGTTATTAATATGTATATATGCAAATGATTGAAAGTCAGGGCAATATATGTACTTCTGTTCCTTCAGGTACTCTAAACTGTTCTCTAATTTGATTTACACCAATCTTATTTACAGAAAGTAGATGCTAGTATTCTACTTAGTTACTGAAGGATCAAACAAATTTCCAGATAATGTGTAATGTGATTAATTTATATCTTATGGGTGGGAAGACTGTAGAATATCCAAATTCCTAAGTATTCTATATAAGAACTGTCTAAATATTTAATTAAACTTACAGTCTAGAAAACTATGCTTTTCATAAGGCTACTATCATTTAATGATGATGAGGAATAAAAAAACCACCTTTTTGACATGCCTTTTTTAATTATTTAAGTACTATAGTGGGGACAGACAGTACATTCCTACACATACCTTCCCAGAGGGTTAGCCTCACTTGAGTTCAATAAGGCTGTTTCTCAGGAAATTAGGTATGATTGTTTGATTCAAACAATTCAATAAGGCTGTCTCTCAAGTGGTGTCGTGAACATGTAATTAATACCAACTCTTGATGTTGTGTTTTTAACTTTTTATACATTTCCAACAGTTAGATCAAGCATCTCTGTCTCTCTCCGCAAGAGAAGATTACCTGGACAACAGCACAGAAGCTAAAGCTGTAAGCATTAGTTAGTCATAGACTATGTATATCAATTTCTTGCCATATGCTTGTTTAATACTACTGTTAATTATCTGATCAGAGATCCTGATCATTCATTCAGTGATGCCTTTGTCACTGTTGACCATCTGTTCTCAGCCCAGCGGTTCATAATTGGTTCTGGACCACTCCCTGCAATCCAGCCTTGTCTACTGAATGCAAACTATTGTTTGCAATAGACATGGTAGCTAGAGGATGCTGGAAGGCATAGTCCAACCCTTGCCCAACATTTTCTGTCTCTAGAAATACAATTAGATAGCAAAGGCTTCTGCCACTGTGTCCTAGTTTAATTCCTAGTCACACAACTGAATTTAATTGGATGCGGGACGACAGATCTCTTGCTGTTTGTACCTTCTGCAGTCATTGTTTGGTTTGAGCCAAAGGCTGATGAATCCAATTTCTCTGTGCTTATTTATAAATGAAATATTTGTAATAAGGACAGTTCCTAGGGTTAACTAGCATGCACTACAATAGCATGACCAAGGTGCTACTAATATTCAATGGGAAAATAAGACAAGGATGTGCAATTTGTATGCTGTACATCTGGAGACTTAAGGCATTTGGGTTGGGGTAGATGTCACAATAACACCTTCTCCTTCTGCTGCAGTACAGAGATGCTCTGTTCCAGTTCATGGTTGACACTGCGGTGCTTTTGGGTGCCAATGCTTCGCGTGCAGAGTTGGACATGAAGTCTGTGCTTAAGCTGGAAGTCAAAATAGCTGAGGTTAGTGCCCTTCTAAATGTGGGATGTGTGCTCCGTTTGTGGCGGCTGGCACTCCTGAAAGGATCGGCAGGCATGGTTTTGCTGTATGTCTTCGTACTGAATGTCTTCATTCAGTATTGCATCTTCCCAAAGTTTCAGGGGAGAGAAATTTTGTGTGCGTTCTTAATGAATTTACTGCCCTGCCACTTCTTTTCTGTTGCTCCTTCCCATCAGTCTTGCATAAAAAGGTGAGGAAAGTGGTTCTCTTTAGTCCCCTTGATCTCCACCCAGAAGATTAAGAACAGCTTATAATAATGACAACAACTCTTGACCGTTTTATTGGGTGCTATTGTTGACGTTTTCCTTCTCTAGTCTTGGTGCTGTGGAAAGCTGTTCTGTGCATGTATGCACAAACACACATGTACATGCTCGCTCTCTCTCTCTCTCTCTCTCTCTCTCTCTCTCTCTCTCTCTCACACACACACACACACACACACACACACACACACACACACACACACACACCAAGCTCAGAATAATGGTTGATAATTTAAAGGGACACACATACTCTATCCATAGGTGTTTCTCATCTTTTTAAGTCCCCGTGGTAAATCAGCAGCTATTGCCACTTTGTGAGTTGCATTATTTACATTGAAGTGTTAGCTGTGTTCAATAAAATATTTTGCGTTAACATAGAACAGCCACCTTCTCCTCTGTTGTTCAAAATGGAGCCCAATATAACTCACCCTCCTACACGGCAAGGGGAATAGCTGTGGAGTTCCTTCATATCCATGCCAAAAAGGAAAGCCTGCCCACTCTTCTCTTTATACTATCTGTTGCAACTGGCATCTCTTTGCAGCAGGTTCACTGATATTGTGAACTTTGGTGGACCAAAGGATGTATAGTATGTGCAGTTTTAGTCATTACTGCTGCCAGCATCAATGGTCGTTTGTTTAGTTGGAGCAGTAGCCTATATCAAGCACACATTGGCCAAGACCTAGTGGTACATGTTGCTATGCTGTGATCTACTGCCATATCCAACACCAGCAGAATCAGGGCTTTCTTCACCTTTCACTACACCAAACACTTTCTCTGGGGAATTGGAGTGTCCAGCTTTTCAGAACAGATAACCTATTTCCATATATGGGTTGCTGCCAATGACAAACAGCAATTAACAGATTTATGTGTGTGAACAAGGAATAGATTTTTCAAGGATAATGCTATTTATTTGCTTTTAATTTTTGCAGATCATGATTCCACATGAGAATCGAACAAGCGAATCTATGTACAACAAAATGAACATATCCGAACTTAATGCCATGGTCCCACAGGTTGGTAACTGGAAAATGACTATATTGATGTCTGATAAGACTGCATAACTACCTATTCAAACTGAAAGGTGCTTTAGATGTTCATAAGAAGGCAATCTGAATGAAATGAATAGAAGCAGGTATTTTCTTTGTTTTCTTATTATTATTTTAAATACAGCTGCATTTTTATTGAAGCCTCCATATATTAGTGGTGTTGTGCAGCCAACATTTACTTTGAAATTAGGTAAAAAAAACTTTTAAGCCATTGAGATAATGGTACATAATTAATTCTGTGACCTGTTTCTGCTTGTAAGTGGGAGGAGCTGAGCCTTGATGTCTCTTTCAGTTTGACTGGCTGGCATATATCAAGAAGGTGATTGACACCAAACTCAATCCCGAACTGAAGGACATAGATGCTTCAGAGAATGTGATTGTTCGTGTACCACAGTACTTCAAAGATCTGTTCAGGATCTTGGAAAGTGAAAGGAAAAAGTAAGGATTTCTAGTTTGTGTTGTGCTTTTCTAAGTAACATCGGAATTCCTAGATTTTCAGTACAATTACCAGGTCTCTGTCTACCTAGCAATTTAATCTATGTAAATATTACATTTTCGCAGCAGGTTTCAAGACCCTTAAAATTACTTCTGTTTGTGGGTCCCTATGTAAAGAAAGCTGTAGGAATAGTGTCAACAAGGGTACCAATTGCTAGTGAATGAATATTTCCTTATCATTTTTGGAAATGGATGAGACAGACCTTAGAAAAGTTATTATAGATGTCAGAATTCAACTGCCACCTGCTGACACCACCATGCAAGTTGGCCATTCTAGGCAGGTCAGTTTGAGCTGCTGCAGCTCCCAAAGTAACTTTCCCAAGCTTTGGGATGTGGACATTGTGAAAGGCTTCCTAAAGGCAATCTTATGACTGAATTTAGATTATCTCTAAATCTTTCAAAGTTGTACTGTAATTTCCTCACAGGTCTCATTCCCCCTCTCTCCTTATAATTACAAACCCTATTTGCTGTGTTTTCTAAGATGTTTATAAAACACAGTTTCCCAAACATTTCTGAAGCTTAGCCAGCTCAGGTATTACACGGAATGCCGGTTAATAAGGGAACTTGTTTTGATTGGTTCATACTTTTTGAGTGGTCAGTTGGATTACTCAATTAACATCGCAGCCCTATATTTTATATAATTTTAAAAATCAAGCGGTCAAAGTATTCTGCTTATACACCATAACATAGTGTTTAAAGCACTCTCTGGGTGGTTTACAATTTAATTATGCAGGCTACATACTGGTGGAAAATAAAAGAATACACCTTTAATAAGAAAGTGTAGCTAAGCAAAGGATCAATATGGCATATAGCCCTGTTTATCTCTGGAATATGTAAGCCCATGAAGGATCAATAGCTTTAGTATCATTGGCTAGTGTAAAGCTATATAGTTCTCAAACAGTTTTTGATAATGAAAACTAAAATGAAATTCAACTTCCTCCTTTGAGTTACCCCCTCTTCCACTCTTAGTACTTGTCTAGAAGTTGACTGGATTACTGGACTGGTAGCAAAACCATTGACTTCCTTAATTTTAAAGACTCATATTGCAGTGAACCTCTATCCATATATATGTTTACAAGAAGGTCCCACAGAATGAAGTGGAACTTATTCTCTGATCCTGGTGGATTGCAACTTGAATGAGATTTCTTTTCCTTAATCAGGACAAGTCCACTGACGTGCAGCTGTTTCAGGCAGGGCAAAGTCCTGTCCCCTTCCTCCTAGTTTCTCCTGGTTTTTCATAATGGGGGTGGGACTTACCAGATTTCGTATCCCAATGGCAGTGAAAAAAAGCTGTTGTTTCTCAAAATTGCTTTTCCTTTGGAGATTTTGATATCCTTTGAAAAAAATTATTCAAAACCAACTTTCCCGCTTCAGATCCCCACCCCTAGCTTTTTGTATATAAATAAAATAGTGTGTTAATTAAACCTGTCACACTGGAGGGCTTTGATGTAGAAAGAAATGTTGTAGGAAGTAACATAATGCTAAACTCAACCCCCTTGGAACAAAGCCCAGAAATCTTCAGGAGAGGCATGCTAAGGCATGGAACAAAATGTGTTAACATTTTGGATCAAGCACCGCATCACATGGATGATGGAGGGGGGAAAAACATTTTCTAAAGGCAGCCAAAGGAATTGAAAGAAAATCAGTGCTTCCTCCCAATACAGTGGTACCTTGTATAAAGGAATTAATTCATTCCAAATGAAATTATGTTAAGCAAAATTTCCTTTATATAAATTCCCATAGGAGTGTATTGAAAATGGAGTAATCCCATTTTTATGTTGTACAGATTCTCCCCATAGGCGATTATGTTAAGCAAATTTCCCCTATCTCTGGAATTTTTAATTTGGACAGAATTTATGTTATACAAACTGTTTGTTATACAAGGGTCCACTGTACTTGTCTAGAAGTTGACTGGACTACTGGACTGGTAGCAAAACCATCCTTAATCAGGCACTCAAGGTGGTGAAGTGGATAGAGGTATGAACTAGGAGGCTCGTGACCAGGGTTCAAATCCCTTCTTGGCTATGGAAAATCTGTCTACCCTTGAAAGCCCTGTTAGTCAGTTCCAACTTCATAACATATAGCTAAATAAAAATGATGGCATCAGCTAGCTAAGAGTGGCAAGAACATTGTGTGGTAAGATGGGTGTTTCGTTTCGGAAGAGGACTGGTTCCAAAACGAAACATGCCAGCACAGCTGATGCTCAGAACGCAGTCCCACCCTCCAGAACAAAATCAACCAAAGTTGTACCTTGCTGTACCTGGAGTGGGTGAAATTCCAACCAGGAAGCAGCCTCTGATGAATCATTGTTGCCTTTCCCTGGTGCTGGCCAATCAGGAGCTGTGCAAGGACATGCATCATCCTGCCTCCCTGTCAAATTGGCCAGTACCAGGTACAACAAGGTAAGACATTGGTTGATTTTATTCCAGAGGGTGGTACTGTGTTCCAAGCACCAGCTGTGCTGGCGTATTTCATTTTGGAACCAGTCTCCTTTTGAAACGAAACTCCCATCTCTACGTGGTACACAAGAAGTGACTGAGGCGCAGAGGTTAGAGTGCTGGAGATTCCAGCTGTAATCCCCATGGAGTTATGAAACTCACAGGTAGGCTTGAGTCAGTTTCAGTTTTTCAGCCTGGCCTATCTCACAGGGGTATTAGGAAAGTAAAGTAGGGAGGATGAGAATAGTATTATACCATTTGGGGCTCTGGAGGAAAGGTGGGATAAGACCTTACATACAAAGTTTCTGCAGATATAGCAAAACTAAAATCAAAGTATTCTGGCCTCCTTCAAATGAAAATAATAATAATAATTACAGTGTAAAATTTACAGGGAAGTGTACTGTAGTGGAGAAACCCACACAGAAGTAAAGCTCTTAGGCTGCAGCTGCATTATTTATATAATAATAATAATAATAATAATAATAATAATAATAATAATAATAAT
>JAHTLZ010003399.1:2306170-2317315 GCA_023846285.1 Phrynocephalus versicolor
TTTCTTTCTTTCTTTCTTTCTTTCTTTCTTTCTTTCTTTCTTTCTTTCTTTTTTGAATGCAGAAGTGTTGAGATGATTTAAAAAGGAGGTGTGAGTTGCTAATAGAATTGAGGAAGAACAAATTGTACATAGGGTCCTTTTTGCAATCTTGTTCCGGATGAATAGCAAGTTTTAAAATAGAAGTTAAATACACTTAATACAGCAGGAAAGGCTATGCAAAGAAATGAGAAATCCAGGAGACAATTGTACCGAACTCTATGACACGTGAGATGCCTCTTGTGTTCACAATTGACGTGAAGACACTATCCTGTGCTATTCAATTTTTTCTTCTGCATGCTCAAGTCTGCCTTCAAGTGGGAAGTCCCCTCTCCCCACTTTGTCCCCTAACTCCCCTTAAAGGAAAAAAATACAGCAATCTGAGAAAAGACATAAATGCATGTTTTAAGGACCCCACCCCCCAGTAGGTATTATCAGGCAGAATAAATAATTATCGCTGGGTTTTTACAGATATTCAGGACGTTTTTTAATGTTTTAAAACAGCTCATTTCATTGCACATTGCCGTTAACGAAAATGAAACATAACAAACCTAATTTTCGTCGTTTTGTTCGGTTCGTTCCAATTTCATCACAATTTTCGTTATTTGTTTCATTACATAATGAAACAAATAATGAATAAGGGAACAATTTTTTTTGTTTCGTGCCCATCTCTAATTGTGACTATTGTCAATGGGGTGTCTGCAAATCACTCACAATTTATATGCAGCCAGAATTCTGCCTGAGATAGCTCCAGGGCAGAATACCTCCTCCTTATTTGTTCCTGTTGCTCCCACATTGTAATTCAGCTGCAATTTAAAAGGCAACTGTTTGTCATTGTCAGCCATTGTCAATCATTTTCTTCCTTGTGTTTGTTCAGTAAAAAAAAAATGGCTAAAATGTTTATTTATGTGGATAACCATTCTTCTACTTGTGCTGTTTTTCTTTTTCCTTAAACCACACTTTAAATGGACAGTCCTTTAGACAACTGTCTTCTGTAGGTTTGGGTACATTCTCCAGTCTATTCTGCAGTTCAAGGGAATGATATTGGAAAGTATGTTACTGAACTTTTGCACAGACCTGTTGATGCTGAAGCTCTACTCATGTAAAATCACATCATGAGGATTGCTAACGTCATGTTTGTGTTTTTCCTTCCACAGGCAAAAGCAGTTTTGGCCAAAGTGGGTTACCCTGTATTTATAATGAATGATACATATATTATTGAAGGCATCAAAACAGTAAGTTGTGTTTTTACTATACTTATTGTTATTTGCTATGATGATGAAGACTGCTCTGCAGAATAATGACATAATTAAAACTGGCCCATGTTCTACTCAAGCTCACGGTGTAGATTATTTAAAAGGGAAACAAATGGAAAGATAATAGAAGAGATTAATGGAGCTTTTTAATTAGTTCCTTACTAAGAATGAATTTTAACTAAAAACCTAGAATGTATGCTTTACTTGGGGAGTATCTACACAATGGCCAGAATCCTGTTTCCATTTTATCCTTGCATGCATAAGACTTTTTGTATCTTTAAATGTTTTTCTTTAATGTAGTCTATGTTATAGTATTATGTTAAATTTTCAAAAAGTCAAAAAAAGAAAAAAAAAGAGATATGTTGGTCTTGAGGCAAATCACCACTCTTTAAGAAGGTTTTGTTTGTGTTCAGAGATGTAAGGCTGCTCGGGCACATCCCAGGAGCTCAACCAGCATCTCATGAATACTGTAAGTAGCAATTTCCTACCAAGACTTGCACAATTTCTGTTCTGCAAGAGTAAATTAACAACAGGATTCTGGACACAGCTTTGCAATGAACAACTTGTGATAGAGCCTTCTCCCTGCTACATACATGCTATCTGTCTTGCCTGTTTCTTTTCTTGTGCATCTGTCCTGGTTCATACTTTGGTAATAAAGGTTTTGGAACAGAAAAGAGAGGGCAAGAATCTGGCCTATAGTGAGAGGGTATGTGGCAAATTCTTTCTCACAAACTTCAAAGAGTGTACATTGTGCATACTGGACAGGCTATTATAATGTCCCATCTAGCAGTGGAGCTCTTGCCTGCTTCCATAACCTCCTCACTGGTGGACATCATGATATTATTCTCAGATTCTTGCATTGAAAGGTAGAGAATAAAACACAGCTGTCTTCATTTGCAATGTATGGACCAGGTTTACACTCAGAGATGTAGCCAGGATTTGGAGTGCCTGGGGATAAAGTTCCTTTTTGTGCCCTTCCTGCCGCCCTCCCCACATCACACCCACCCAGCAATGGGGGGCCGAACCCTGCGGGTGTGGTGTGTGTGTGCGCACACATGTGCACACGGGTGGATAGATGGGTGTACATGTGTGTGTGCATGTGCGTGCATGCACATGCAGTAGCACGCGCACCTTACATCTCTCCCACCAAGCCGAGGAAGAGGAGGAGGAGGTTGCCATGGCCACCACGCTCTTGCCTGCTTTCCTGCTTCAACTCTCGCCTGATGTGTGGAGGCGGAGGCGGCGGAGGGGGTGCTGTCGCCATGCTTTAGACGAAAGGAGGACTGCTGGGTGGCGGGAGGGTGCATGGCTTCCTCCTCCTCCTGCTCCCCCTCCTAGCACCCCCAGATTGCTGCCCCCAGGGCAGATGTACCCTTCTGCCCCCCCATATGCCCCTGTTAACACTTTGCACTGTACTCTTCCCATTCTCTACCTTCATCCTCCTCAAGTGTATTCTCATTTCTCTGTCTCTGTGTCTCCTGCAGGCTTCACTTTTACAGGGGTAGCCTGGCTCTGCAAATGGAGTATATCCATCTGGAATGCTACATTTCCCATATTCACAAGTGTACCATAAAATACAGACTTAAGAACATAAGAACATAAGAAGAGCCATGCTGGATCAGGCCAAAGGCCCATCTAGTCCAGCTTCCTGTATCTCACAGCGGCCCCACCAGATGTCTCCTGATACCACTCCCCTGCATCTGGCCCTTGAACTACCCCAGTTTAAAGCCTGGAGACTACACATCTCCATCATGGTTTGTAACCTGTGATGGACTTTTCCTCCAGGAATCTCTCCAATCCCCTTTTGAAGGCATCCAGGCCAGATGCCATCACCACATCCTGTGGCAGGGAGTTCCATAGACTTACAACACGCTGGGTGAAAAAATATTTTCTTTTGTCAGTTCTTACTCTCCCAGCCCTCAATTTGAGTGTATGTCCCCTAGTTCTGGTATTTTGGGAGAGAGAGAAGAGCTTCCCTCTATCCACTTTACTCATACCCTGCATTATTTTGTATGTCTCAATCATATCCCCCCTCGGTCAGGAAACAGATTTCACAATTTTAGCATCTCAGGATCCATGTTGTAAGGCTTTTAAAAACACTTATTGTTGGAATCAGTCTTACTTCAAACTTGGGACTCCCCTTTTCACACCAAAACAGGTGCTCAATAGGCTTCTAATGAGAGCCCTCTAGACGCCTTTCTGTGTTCTTGATCCACTCAGCAATGTTTGGAAGTATAATCAATTAAGCACAAGAGAAATCATGCAAACCTCTTATTCTTTAAATAATGTATGCCCTTCAGAACATTCAGTGATTTGTGCAACATTTTTGCTGTCATAGTGAATAGTAATTCTCTTGTGTCAACATCTTGTATATTAATTCTCTTGTGTAAATGCACTGAGCATCCTTCTTAATTCCTCAGTATTATCTTTCTAAATGTCCAGAGAAACTATCCAGAGCCTTAAACTGTGGTGATTATGGTGGTAGCAGTGAGAGGATGCTGGATTTCAATTACACTTAATTGGCATCTGATTCATAACATATATTATCGGAAGAATTATGGTTTTGTTATATAGACTTTTCTCAGTGGTGTTGGAAGCAAATGGATATTAACTATCATAAACGCTCCACTTCAACTCTAAAACGTATGCCTTTAGCTATAAGCATTTTACTTGCTGTGCACATTTCTTGAGTCTACTTGAACACCATTGTTTTTTACACCAGTCTTTTGTCAAGCATCACATCTCATGAGAATAAAGCATTTCTAATTGAAATTGAGGATGACAAGTAAGTAACTCAAGCCTTACTTAATCCATAAAGAGAAGCCTTTACCGTATCTGTCATTCTGCTTGCTTGGCATTGTGTGCAATGTCTGTCTTTAATGCAAAACACTGCTGTCAGCTGTGTCACTGGAGCACTTTAATGATAATTGCTCTCCATTTTCTGAGTCATGATCTTCCCACTAAATTACCAAATATTTCACTAAGGTAACCCCAATACACCACACAACTCTGCGATCAATAGTTAACTACCGAGATTTGGTTGTTTAAGCAGACTGGGAAATTATAATAAGTCACTCTTTGCATTGTTTTATGTTCATATTCTGTCAAATTTTGGCAGTACGAAACTGTGCAGTTACAAGGCATTTAAAGCCAGCCAAGACAACAGCTACAACTAATCTTCTATAGGAAAAGATGTCTGCGGCTGAAAATGATGAATATAAGTCACACAGTCCTAATAATCATGTGCCATCATGTCAATTCTGCCTTATGGAAACCTTTTTCCAGGGTTTTCCAAGTACAGAATGCTCAGAAGTGGTTTAGCATTCCTTTCTTCTGGGGCATCCTGGGAATGTACAGGCTGCCTTTTCTCCCCAGAAGAATCAAACTCCCAACCTATGGCTTTGTAGCCAGATTCCTAATGTACCTAGCTATTCAGGCAGCTGCAGGTAACTTAGGGCATCTAATTTATTTCCAAGTATTTCAGCCAACCCAGAACTGAAGTTCACTATCCTGTTCATCGTTTGCATGCATGGAAGTCCAACCATGGAAGCGGCTGAGGTAATCTGATAAGATGCCAATCACATGCTACATCTGGAGTGCTTAACCAGATCACATGACTATGCACAGTTGGCACCTTATCAGATTGCTATGGCAGCTTCTGCAGCTGGAACTCCATGTGCATGAATAGTGAGCTGGGCACTGGCCTATATCAAATGTTGAATCCATTTGTTGCTTCAAAAAGCAATGAACAAATGTAATGTTCCTTTAGCTAAAGCTGGGCTGCATGAGATAATATGAAACTTAGACAATCAATGCCTAATCAATTGAAATCAACAGTATGTGAGTTTACTTACAACTAATAAATCTATCTAATTCATTTCAGCAAGGCTTCTCTGGGTAGGATTAATACTTGATTTAGCCGAATGAGTTTCATAAGTTTCTATTGACAATGTTTAACTGTAGTGGTCTGGTAAAAATGAATGTGATGTAGCAAGTAAATCAGTAACACAGACTAACAATGGGAGCATTCTACATAATAATATAATATGCAGCTGGATAGCTCAGTGCATTAGGTATTTGGGAGTTCAGTTCTTCCCTGTGTATTCCAGAACAGAGTCCTCAGTGGGGCCAAGTTCTAGTTTCACAGGCAACCTAAGGGTTACATTCTCTCATTTGCATATTTAATTTTAGTATTAAAAGCACAAACTATTGGTTATATACTGTAAACATTGCTCAATATATTTTTGTTCACCTACAAAATAATTTACTTTTTTAAAAGTATTTTTTAAACTGAAAAAGCCTCTAGTGCCATGTGTGGGATCGATGGGGGAGGTATTGTGCCCCCAAGAGAGGGTGGTGGTGGTGTACCAGCCCGGGCGGTGCAGTGGTGGTGGCTGCAGAGGTTACACCGCCCATCTGGAATATCAGTGGTGGTGGAAGAAGAGGTGCCTGTGTCGTCTACCTGGGATATCAGCAGCAGTTGGGAAGAGGCACCCGCACAGCCTGCAAGCATCTGCAGGTCCACGTGGGCACCTCTTTTACCACCACCACCACCACCACTGCAACAACTATGGAGAAGATACCCTCTTCCCTGTTGGGAAGACTCCCCGTGCTGCCCTGGTGGTAAAGGCAGGGGTGAACATGGGTTTGATATTCGTTCACCTCCTCCCCGGCCACCACTGCCACCTCCTTTTACCTCCCCTCCTTGTCACCACTGCCATCCTGGATAAGAGCATTAGCTCTTATCTGCGGATATCTGTATCTGCGGGGGGTCCCAGAACTGATCCCCCATGGATACAGGGGTCATACTGTATTTTAGCTGACTTAATATATAATAGATATTATCAACAAGGTACATTTTCCTCTTCTTCTAAGAGATACTTTTATAACTCAAGTTAGTACTTTATGGGCTATTGTAAAAGAGTTACATCTTGGTCTACAGATTTCACTTTATGTATAAAAGTTATTATCTATACCCACCTACCACAATTCTTTTAAAGAATTAACAGATTAACATTTATTTAGATTTCAGGGTCTTCACATTTCTGTTTTCCATTTACCATATCATGGCAATCAATTAATAGCTTTAGACAATCAAAATACAGACAACAATCTTTTTATGTAATCAATTCACTAAGCCAAAATTTCCCTTTCTGGATTTTCTCCTTTTCTGCTAGGTCTGTTATCTTCATAAATTGGTTTTTCTATCTTGATAGTTGCTTTGCTGCTGGAAAGTTACCAAGCTCTTCTCTCCTCTGAATCCATGTCCAATAAAACAAATGTGCTTTCTTCTTGCTGAATTTGGCCTATCCACAAGTTTATCCTGCACAGATCTTATTGTATTTGTTTGCAGATTAAGATCAGCTCTCAGTTCTGGTTCTATCTCCTGGTCAAGACTAAATTCAGCTTTCTTCAAGAGTTTGTCCTGTACAGTTCTTGTTGTAGTTATCTGTAGACTAAAATCAACTCTCTGCTCTGGCTCTGTATCCTGATAAAGATTAAAAGTCTCTGTATCTTCAGAAGGTGGTTCCATCTGTGATGTAAGAATGGCTATTATTTTCTGTAATCCACAAAAAAGTGTTGGCAAACTGTTGATCTGACATTTTCCAGCTCATTGTGCTCTTATAGCTCACATCCAAGGGTTAATATCACTTGTACTTGTAGTTTCTGCCACTCAGTTTTCAAGAGGGAGAGGTGCAGAAGCAGGAGTCTAGATTGGGGGGGGGGAGTGGGGAGAAGCAGAGAGTGAGGACAGAGGGAAGATATTATCCAGCAGTTTATTTTGAAAACATTTAAGTCTAACCAAGGTCAAATAAACATTCCTTTGAAAAAACAGCTTTTCTAGTGCTGCTCTCAAACTGCGTCCTTATGTCCACCACATAGAAAGAGAACAAAGGGAAACCTATTCTATTCAAAAGATCATTTTCTACTAGTCCAGGAAGGCAATAGGCAAAAGGGTAAGGCAAGTCCATAAAAAAAGTGTGAGAGAAATCACTTATTCAGGTAGCTCTGTGTTTCCATACATTCACACCCTTTCACTGAAAGCAGCTCTTCTATGGAGGGTGTGTGTGTTAATGCTTGTTTGAAGAAAGAATTCAGCCTGATAAAGCTGCAGGACATAACCAGAACTGGAAGCCTCCCCCCATCTATACTTTTTTTTTTGCTGATGCAAAAGTGTGAGATTCTACATTTGGGGAGGGTTGTTTTCTGTTTCCTGAGTGCTGAACTCTGGTAGCCAGTGTGCAAATAGTCCAGGATGATTTTATTTCAATTGAGTAGAACTTCAATACGATTTCCACCAAAGTCAAAAGCACTGAACCTTTGACATATCCAATCCATTCTATAGAATTTATCCTGCATACTTTGCACAATTTTAACAGTTACTTTAAGTCAGCTGAAGAAGATTTATTTATTTATTTATTTATTTATTTATTTATTTATTTATTTATTTATTTATTTATTATATTTATATCCCGCTTATCTTCTTGGCAGAACTCTAAGCGGTGTACAGTAGGTGACTAGCGCCAAACAAAACAGTAGAAAAGTACAATGTAACAGATTAATAACAAAGTGATACAGACAATATCGAACAAATTAAAACCATATAGCATCCCAGCGCGCCAGCAGGCATAAACGCTGTACTTCAAAAACAGGCAAGCATTAAAAGACACCAGTGAGCACAATGATCGTTAAATCACTCGGTCATTGGATCATTAGAGATGGCGGGGGGGGGAATTGAATCAGGGCTCGCCAAAGGCCTCTCGAAATAAAAATGTTTTTAAGACTTTTTGAAAGGCCAGCAGGGACTCTGCAGAGCGCACTTCGCTAGGGATGGAATTCCATAAGGAAGGGGCTGCCACCGAGAAAGCCCAGTTCCGGGTGACCGTCTTCCGGGCTTCTCGTGGGGTGGCAACCTGAAGTGAGTGCGCTCGCAACTGCCGAACAGGTCAGGCCGAGGTGGATCGCTGAGCGATACGCTCTGTCAGGTAGTCCGGTCCCAAGCCATGGAGGGTTTTATAAACTAAAACCAAGACCTTGAATCTAATCCGGGCTGCAACGGGCAACCAGTGCAGGCGAGCCAGGACTGGGGAGATGTGGTCGTAACGACGCACACCCGCCACCAGCCTGGCTGCCGCATTTTGTACCCGCTGCAGACGCTGGAGAAGAGTCAAGGGCAAACCCATGTAGAGAGCGTTGCAGTAGTCCAGTCTCGAGGCCACCAGCGCTTGGACCACTGTTCTCAGAGAGTCAGCATCCAGGTACGGGCGGATCTGGGCGATCTGGTGAAGATGGTAATATGCGGCCCTGGTCACCGATGCCACCTGGGCCTCCATGGTAAGCGCTGGGTCCAGGACCACGCCCAGATTCTACACCCTCTCCACTGGTTGGAGGGAAACTCCCCCCAAACAGGGAAAAGGGCCACCGTACCCGGATGGCGAGCTCCCAAAGAACATGACCTCCGTCTTCTCAGGGTTGAGCCTAAGCCTGTTCGCCCCAGTCCAAGCCAGCACGGCGTCCAGGCACTCATCAAGGATCCTCACAGCTTCCACTGCAGAGGTGGAAAAGGAGAGATAGAGCTGCGTGTCATCAGCGTACTGATGACAGCTAACTCCAAAACTCCTAATGACCCCAGCCAACGGCCTTACGTAGATGTTAAACAGCATGGGGGACAGGGACGACCCCTGCAGGACTCCACAAGGGAGAACCCACGGGGCTGACAACTCCCCCCCATACTGAACATACTGGGGACGGCCCTCCAGGAAGGATCGAAGCCAACTGCGAGCAGTGCCCCCGATTCCGACCCCAGAGAGCCGGTCCAGTAAGATACCGTGGTCGACGGTATCAAAGGCCGCTGACAAATCCAGGAGAACCAACAGGGTAGAGCAACCCCTGTCGGCCGCCCGGATCAGGTCATCTTGCAGCACGACCAAAGCTGTTTCGATGGATAGACACAGCCAGGATGGAGCAGATAGAAGGTTCTGACTGGCAGGCAAAGCTGAAAGTCTAATGTGAAGCACAGTATTTTGGTGGAAGTTGGACTTTAATCCTGGAGTTCATTTGGATTTTTTTTTGGCTTAAATCTTCTTAATAATTCCCCTCCCCCAGGTTCTGGGGATTCCTGGGGATTCTGAGGAAGCCTTTAGAAGATGTTGAACAAAGTTGGGAATTAATGTAAAGCTAGAACATTGCCACCACCAGTTATTGCAGCATGACCAAGGCCACTACCAGCGGTTTTCCAGCTTTACACCATTTCCTGCCAAATTCCCCCAAGTTACTATGATGAAGGGGGCCACTAGGGATCCATAAAACCTGTCAGGGGAGATAGGAGGCTTTTAATTCTCTTGAAACAGCTACAGCATGCATGTGGCTGATGACATCACTGGGGTTTTGTAGTGTAATATGTACGCTAGGATACCAGTCAGTGAGTTTTGAGTGTATAAGAGAAAGATCGGAATAATTCTGCATGTTTTGGAATATCTTAATGCTTTTTTAAACATGTAAACTTAATATCTCTAAAACAAATTTCTTAGATATCTAAAAGTACAGTAGAATTCTTTTTTGAAAAGACTGAAACAAAGAAGTGTGCACATTGGTGGAGAGCATTTTATTACTATTTGATTTGAAGTAAATGTTTGGCATTTGGGAGAGCATGCTAAGTTGCTGATTTCTTTCAAGCAGGCCTCTAGAAGCTATTAGATGTTAATTACTTGGAATCTTTACCAGTACACGCTAAATTTGAAATAGTGACCTAGCATTATATCTAATTACAAATTATCTGAGCTACCAGTACTGCCAACAGTCATATTTTGTGACTATCTCCTTAGTGTAATAAAATATTTATTAGCCCCTGAAGAGTATAATTGGAAAATAAATAAATAAGAATATAGCTGCTTTGGGTATTTAGGCTCCCTGGCCAGATCAATTTCAGTTTTTTCTTGTGGGGGGTGGCAGTGGCAGTAAACCTCTCATGTTTAAAGGCATGCTTTGGCTTATACCACTCTTGTCAGTTGTCAGAATTATTAACTCTGTGCTCCTGCTTGCTCTTTGGCTGATATTTTAGAGCACAATTGACTTCATCTCACCTGTGGGCATTTATCAAGACACCCTGCGATCAGCAAAATGTGTTTGGCTATCATCCTGCCTTCGGAAAATGTGAAACAATTATTCTGCAGATGTGTCCAGGATGCCTAAAATAGCATTTATATCACTTAGCATCAACGTGTAGATCACAAACAGTAACTGAAATATATACACTGCTTCACATGTGGCATGCATGTATATAGAGATTATATCAGGCATGTCCAAACTTTGGCCCTCCTGATGTTTTGGATCACAACTCCCAGAATTCTTTGATTGATTGCCAATACCACAGGACTGTGGGAGTTGTGGTCCAAAACATCTGGAGGACTGAAGTTTGGACATGCCTGATCTATATGTAATATTAGATTATATATGTTTTTAGATTACTGGTATGTAGTACATATAATCATCATAATGTTCTGTCAAGTCAATTTTGACTAATTATGACGCTTTACAGGGTTTTCCAGGTAGCAAGTACTCAGAAGAGGTTTATCATTCCCGTTTCTGGAGCCATCCTGGGACTGTGCAGCTTGTCCAAGGCCATGGCAGGCTGAGGGAACTGAACTCCTAATATCTGCCGGCTCCACAGCCACATGGCTAAACTATCATGCTATACAACCAGCATTATAAATCTGTACTGATACATATCAGTATCTATCTATCTATCTATCTATCTATCTATCTATCTATCTATCTATCTATCTATCTATCTATCTATCTATCTATCTATCTATCTATCTATCTATCTATCTATCTATCTATCTATCTATCT